>JADDOH010008791.1:0-15561 GCA_016648135.1 Agrypnia vestita
CCATCGTGCGCGGATGCCGCGCTCAATTTTTTAATATTTTTACGTAAATTTAATTGAATTTTTTTCGAATTACGATTATACTTTTTCAAAAAATAATTGTACATACATTTTTAGTTTTCTGTTATTCCCTACGAATAATATTTTTAAAGATTGAAAACTTAACTAATGTTTTTTAATATATCATTTTTAAAAATAATATTTTTCAGTACATAAACAATTTTTGCTAAATTTTTCAATTCTCGAAAGCTATAAAAATGCGATTTATGGATTTTTGTTGGAAACATCTTAATTGTCAAAATCTAATCTATTAATTTGTTCGGAGACTTATCCTTTCATGGTTATTTATTAAATAATAACTTGGGTCTTTTTAATTTTGAAATATTGTTAACTTATTTATAGTATTAATATTTATATTTCTTTTATATTTACTTTCCTTTATATATCGGAATATCTTTTCATTTAAATCATTTTGAAAAGTTTTTTGTTATTTTTTTAAAGGCCTCAATTGGGTATATTTTATTTTATATTATTTAGAATTTTAACAGCTTATTCGTTAAAATAAATATAACATATGTGGGGTATAAAAGCGAAGGCAGCAATATCGAAAAAAAATTAAATGTAATCATTGAGGATTATTAATTTATAATATACTGAATTCGATATTTTATACGAAATAAATTTACAGAAAACATGATTTTGGAAGGGACAGATACATAAAATCTAAAATATAGTACATTTTTAATGAGTCGATTTCGGTGAATGCTTTCAAAACATTTTTTTAAATTTTTTGGACGTTGCTACCTTTGCTTTTATATATGAGACGCCACATATGTGATAAATAAAAATATCAAGGGCCTGTTGTTTGATCAGAAGAAAGAGTAATAGTTAAGAAAAAAGCATAGTTTTTGCATTCTCTTCCAATCAAAATACCCGTTTTCGTAAAAACTATTACTTCTGATCAAACAACAAGCCCTAAGCCAATTAAAATAATTCGCTTGATGAATTTAGAATTCATTGTAATAAAAGATAGAGAAAACATAATATATCTAGCAGGAGTAATGAAAAGATTGAAGAAAGAAATTGTTTGAATAAATGAGATATAGGAGTACATTAATGCATAAGGGAAGTATGTAAATTTATTTCCAGAGGGAAAGGAAGGTAGGCGGAAATGGATTTCTAGGGTTTCTACATGTAGTTTTTGTCAAGATGTTAATATCAAAATTATTTAATTTGTTATAACTACCTACTAGTGAATGTATGTGTAACACCTTTAAATGAAATAAAGGTCAGTCTGTTGCGAACTACCCACGTGTTTCAATAGGTTATGGGCCTTTTCGTTCGATTTATCAGTTTTTTTTAGTGTAAAAAAGATAAATTGTGTGCGTGGTTTCGCGGAAACATGATGACAAATTACATTGCAAGTGTGCCAAAGCTAAAAGGCAGGGAGAACTATGATGAGTGGTGTTTTGCAGCTGAAAATTTATTGGTGCTGGAGGGTATGGATAAATACATCAGACCAACGGCAGATTTTGATTTAAAACCAGTAGATGATGCAAAAACTAAGGCAAAATTAATACTTATGATCGATCCAGTTTTGTACGTTCATATTAAGAACACGAAGAGTTCGGCAGAATTATGGAATAAATTAAAAACCATGTTTGATGACTCTGGTTTCTCAAGAAAAATTACCTTGCTTCGACATTTGATATTCATAAGGCTAGAAAATTGTGACTCAATGGCTAATTATGTCACACAAATGATTGAAACAGCTCAACGGTTAAACGACAAACGGTTAAAAACGGGATTTACAATAACAGATGAATGGGTGGGATCATTATTATTAGCAGGTTTGTCCGATCGCTATTCTCCAATGATAATGGCAATAGAACACTCAGGAATTTCAATAACTGCCGATGTCATTAAGTCGAAATTACTTGACATGGAGGTAACCAGTGATTTTGAAAGTAGTAGTGGCATAGCATTTGCAGCGAAAAATAAATATTCCTCTAGTAAAAATAAACCAAAGAGATATAGTGGCGGTCCGTCAACGTCAAACAAAATGACAGTGACAGCTAATTCACCGACGAAAACAATTACATGCTACAGGTGTAAGGAGCATGGACATTATCGAAATCAGTGCCCAATGTTAAAGGAAAATACAAATAAATGTGTTTTTAATGTTGTTTTCCTGAATGGAAAGTATAACAAGAATGAATGGTACGTGGACTCTGGTGCAAGTGCGCATATGACGGCAAATAAAGCTTGGGTAAAGAACATGAATACAACATCGTGTTTACCAGAAATTATTGTCGCCGATGAATCAAAAGTGTTAGTTATTTGTTCCGGAGATGTAGACATTGTATCGGAATTAAATTATCAAATAACAGTTAAAAATGTGCTATGTGTGCCTAGTTTGACAACTAACCTATTATCCGTAAGTGAACTTATCAAAAATGGAAATAACTGTCGTATTTGAAGAGAATCAGTGTTATATTAGAAACAAGAACAATGATTTGGTTGCAATTGCGGTTTTGACAGATGGTGTATGTAAATTGAGATTACAATCACAAAGTTGTTTGTTGACTACTGTCAGTGGAAAGTTATGGCACAGAAGACTAGCACACATTAACAGTCAAGATATGCAGAGAATGAGAAACGGTATTGTAGATGGTTTATCTTATGATACCTTTTTTGACATAACAAAGTCCCAATGTATCACTTGCTGTGAGGGAAAACAAATGAGATTACCTTTTTCTCATGTGGGTGAGCGAAGTACAGAAACGCTACACAGAATTCACAGTGACATTTGTGGCCCGATGGAGACAAGTTCATTGAATGGTGCTCGATATTTCCTGCTATTTATAGATGATTATAGTCGAATGACATTCATATATTTTCTGAAGCAGAAGAGTGAAGCTTTCAACAGATTTAAAGAGTTCAAATCAGTAGTTGAAAATCAACTTAGTAAGAAAATTAAGATATTGAGAACAGATAATGGTCTCGAATTTTGCAATAAGGATTTTAAGAGTTACCTGAAACACGCTGGTACAATACATCAAAAATCAAATTATTATACGCCAGAGCAAAATGGACTTTGTGAAAGAGCTAACCGTACAGTGGTTGAGAAAGCTAAATGCCTATTATATGATGCAAAGTTAGAAAAAAAATTTTGGGCAGAAGCAGCTAACACAGCTGTATATTTAAAAAATAGATCTATTGCATCAGGATTGGATAAAACTCCATATGAATTGTGGTATGGATCGAAACCAAACTTGAGTCACCTACGTTTGTTTGGCAGTAAAGTCATGGTGCATGTTCCTAAACAAAAGCGCTTAAAATGGGACAAGAAAGCCACACAACACATTTTGGTTGGATATGGTGAGGATGTGAAAGGTTATCGTTTGTATAATACTACCAAGAACTCAATTATTATGAGCAGAGATGTCATAGTGATGGAAGATGAGTCAGATGTCAAGGAAACCGAAGATTCCGCCATCTGGATTTCTAATGAAGAGACAACAGCAGACAGTCTGGTAGAAGAAAGTAGTAATTCAGTGGGGGAATTGTTTGAGAACATTCCAGAAACTGAGGATTCTTTTGACTGCTCTTCAAATTCTTCAATATATGTTGATGGCAATCAAACATTAATTGAACATCCACAAGATGCCTCAGAATATGTAGTCCAGTCAACAACCACAACCGAACAAGTGACAGATGTTTGCAAAAGCGTCAGAGAAAGAAACCTGAGAGGTATGGTTTTAGTAACATGTGCATTTCCAGTACTGTTCCAGCATCAGAAGAGATTTTATTTTTTAGGCTCTTGAGGGGCCAGAGAGGGACCAGTGGAAGCAGGCCATGGCTGAGGAGCTGCAGTCATTTGAGGAGAGTGAGGCGTGGGAGCTTGTTGATAATCCAGGTGATGTGACAATAGTGAAGTGCAGGTAGGTGCTTAATAAAAAATTTGATATTGATAATAAAGTGCGGTTTCGAGCTCGGCTTGTGGCAAAAGGTTTCTCGCAGAAACCCGGTATTGACTATACAGATACTTTTTCACCAGTAGTGCGACCTTCTACCCTAAGATTATTGTTTGCCCTTTCTGTAAAAATAAGAATGAGTATTACTCATCTAGATGTAAGTACTGCTTTTCTGAATGGATATCTAAAAGAATAGATATATATGTCATTACCTGAAGGTTTTGTAAACAAAAGTGGGGGAAAGGTGTTAGAATTAAAAAAAGCCATTTATGGGTTAAAGCAATCTTCCCTAGCATGGTATGAAAGAGTAAAGGAGGTTTTAAGTAAATAAAATTTTAAAAATAGTCAATATGAACCATGTTTGTTTACAAAAATTAAGGGTGAAACTAAAATAATAGTAGCATTATATGTCGATGATTTTCTAATATTCTCAAACAGTGAGACTGAAACTAATGATTTAAAAAATGTATTAGGTTCAGAATTTAAGTTGAAGGACCTAGGGCCTGTAAGACAATATCTAGGCATGAGAATTAATTTAGATAAAAATAAAAATGTTATTACTGTAGATCAACAACAATATATTGAACAGTTAATTTCTGAATTTCACATGTCTGATTGTAAAACACAATGTTCTCCAATTGAGCCTAAATTAAATTTAGACAAATCAACTGATAAATGTTTACCTAATGTACCTTACCAAAAATTAATTGGAAGTTTAATGTACCTAGCTGTGTTAACGAGGCCAGACATTGCTTACTCTGTAAGTTATCTTAGCCAGTTCAATAATTGTTATAGTCATACACATTGGAATTATGCAAAACGTGTGTTGAGATATTTACAATGTACTAAAAATTATTGTTTAAGATATAGTAATAATAATAGTAATCTACAAGGATTTGTGGACAGTGATTGGGCATGTGACGCCTTGGACAGGAAATCCTATACTGGTTTTTGTTTTATGCTTTCAGGATCAGATCTTGGCAAAGTAGAAAACAGAAAACAGTCTCGTTGTCTAGTACAGAGGCAGAATACACTGCTTTGTCCGAAGCTTCTAGAGAAGCTGTTTACTTGAGAAATTTAATGCATGAAATTACTGATACACTTTATGTAATTGACTTGTATTGCGATAACCAAAGCACAGTATAATAAATACATACAGTATGTTATCTCGGCAGTGTCCTTGAAATAAATACCTACGGCCGCTTGGTACTTAAACATGGTTAAAAACGCACCAGGGCTGCTCATTGACTGACTCTTTATGGTTTGGGGTGCCATAAATTGACCTAAATGTATGCGTGGGAACGTCTCATACTGCTTGCGTCCGCACGTTTCTGCAGCCCTGCGGCGACTGAGCAGTTCGAAGTATACCGAGATTTCGAAGGGTGTCGTTTCGGCTGTTTGTATGAAGATATAATACTGTATGCTTTACTATACTGTGACCAAAGTGCAATAAAGT
This sequence comes from Agrypnia vestita, assembly GCA_016648135.1. Classification (NCBI taxonomy): domain Eukaryota; kingdom Metazoa; phylum Arthropoda; class Insecta; order Trichoptera; family Phryganeidae; genus Agrypnia; species Agrypnia vestita. Next base: position 5,431 of record JADDOH010008791.1, read on the forward strand.
TAGCTTTAAGTAGTCAGAGTCATAATAGGTCAAAACATATAGATGTGCGTTGTCATTATATTCGAGATGTTGTAAAGTACAAATTTGTTAAAATTAAATATATACCTAGTGAGGAAATGCCTGCGGACATTTTAACAAAAGGCCTATGTTACTTGAAACATTCCAAATTTGTGAATTTACTTGGCATCGCATCTATTTAATATATATTTAGTTTATTTTGATAAGTGGGGGTGTCAAGATGTTAATATCAAAATTATTTAATTTGTCATAACTACCTACTAGTGAATGTATGTGTAACACCTTTAAATGAAATAAAGGTCAGTCTGTTGCGAACTACCCACGTGTTTCAACCGTTTTTTTTTATAAAGCCTTATTTGGCGTTTTTTTTTAAACTTTTTTCGGACATATTTACGATTTTCTCTGCAAATATGAAAGATAATGACAATTTAAAAAAAAAAAGATAAGTCGTTGCCGCGTGACATTTTTGTAAAATTTATTTTCTATTAATTTTTCTTATTTTGTTGCTTGGTTCATTTCGTTTTTTACCTCATATTATTTATTGTATTGTGATCGGATTCAAAATTGAAGTATGACGTTTTGTGCCGAGTCTGGCCATCTTTATTTTTTTGTATGCAATGATTGCTATATTTTTAAATTTTTTCTATCTTTATATATAAAAAAATTATAATAATTTTTTTTTCGATATGTGTGTTTGAAAGTTTTTTAATGAGATTTTATTTTTATTTTGACGTAAGCCGGATTTCGACAATTTAAAAATTGCATATTTTTCAGCTATTTTCGTCTCAGGGATTTCTCTTTTATAGTATTAAATTAATTTTTTTCTCTCTTCGTTATTTTCTGACAGATTTGAATTTTGAAAACTGTTTTTTATTTTGTTTAATGTAGTGTTTTTTTTAATTTATTTCTTACTTTTTTGGATAAGCCATTGTTTAAAAATAAACTAATATATAAGTCGAAAAAGATTTTATTTATATGTTAATTTTATATTTAATTTTAAAAAAGCATTTATTTTTAATTCTACTTTGGATACATAATCTTTTACATATTCATTCATATTTTTCCATTTACGACCTAACCTAACCTGACCTATAATAAATAATTTTCTTTTACGCACACAATGATTTTAAAACTGACAAATCTATGAAAACATTCCAAGCTTCGGAGGCACGTTTTGACCGTATAGCGGTCGTCACGGCCGCGCATCTATCGCCTCGGCAGCGCAGCGGTCGCTACGGGTGCGCAGCGGTCGCATGGGCCGCGCAGCGGTCATCATGGCCGCGCAGCGGTCGCCATGGCCGCGCAGTGGCACTCACGCAAAAAGCCAAAATCAAAAACCGAAATAGAAAAACCTAATTTAAAAAACCAAAAGTAAAAAATAAAATAAAATTCAACAAAACAGAAATAAAATCAAAAACAAATTTTTTTCAAGATTTTGTAAGATCGGCCATCCTTATATTATTTTTTTTTGATAATTCAATTATCATAAAAGTATAATATATAAGAAAATATTTCCTTTCATCCGAGTTTCACGGTTTCGACCGTAGTTTCGCGGCGAGACTTTAATTTTTTTTCTGACATTCACGATCTGTAGAATTTAAAATTACCTACCTTTCTACATTTTTAGTTTTTTTCTAACTTTATTTTTAGAAAAGTTAGAAACGATTTCAATTTTTATAGATCATCTTAGACATCTGTTGAGTTTTTTTAAAAGCTCGAGTTTTCGATACATTTTTGACGTTTAGTTTTTTGGCTGTAACTCCGAAACGCCATTTTATTCGGCAATATGGCATGGTATTTTTAACATGGCAGGCTTCAAAATTATGTTCCCAGTTTTGCGATTTTAGCCGTGGCTTTGCAATAAGGATGTTACAAATTTTTTTATTAAATAAAATCTGTACAAGTTAACGTGATATATATTTCTGCATTTTTAGTTTTTTCTTATCTATTTTTTTTAGAAAAGTTATTAAAGAAATAATTATTTCCATTTTTTCTGGGGCCAGGTAGACATCTATTGAAAAAATTTTGAAGCTCGAGATATCGGTAAATTTTTGATGTTTACTTTATTGGCTGTAACATCTAAACGCGTCATCCTATTTTAGTCATCGATATCTCGATCGATAGGGAAATAGTTGTTCTTTAGATCATATTGTAAATAATTTTGTTACAATTACAGACCTCAGTATTACGTCCGCTTTCATCCGAGTTTTGTGGTTTTGACTGTGGCTTCGCGGGAAAATTTTTATTCTTAAAATCACAATCTGTAGAATTTAACGTTATCTATCTTTCGGCATTTTTATTTATTTTTTATCACTATTTTGAGAAAACTTAACAAATAAAAATTTTAAAAAATCGCTCAAAATTTCGTGGTTTTGCGCGTAGCTTCGCAATGATGATGTAAAAAAAAATATATTTAATAAAATCTGTACAAGTTAACGTGATGTATCTTTCTGCATTTTTAGTTTTTTTATATCTATTTTTTTTAGAAAAGTTATTAAAGAAAATATTTATTTCCATTTTCCGGGGCCAGGTAGACATCTATTGACCACTTTTTGAATCTCGAGATATCGGTAAATTTTTGATGTTTACTTTATTGGCTGTAACATCTAAACGCGTCATCCTATTTTAGTCATCGATATCTCGATCGATAGGGAAATAGTTGTTCTTTAGATCATATTGTAAATAATTTTGTTACAATTACAGACCTCAGTATTACGTCCGCTTTCATCCGAGTTTTGTGGTTTTGACTGTGGCTTCGCGGGAAAATTTTTATTCTTAAAATCACAATCTGTAGAATTTAACGTTATCTATCTTTCGGCATTTTTATTTATTTTTTATCACTATTTTGAGAAAACTTAACAAATAAAATTTTTAAAAAATCGCTCAAAATTTCGTGGTTTTGCGCGTAGCTTCGCAATGATGATGTAAAAAAAATATATTTAATAAAATCTGTACAAGTTAACGTGATGTATCTTTCTGCATTTTTAGTTTTTTTATATCTATTTTTTTTAGAAAAGTTATTAAAGAAAATATTTATTTCCATTTTCCGGGGCCAGGTAGACATCTATTGACCACTTTTTGAATCTCGAGATATCGGTAAATTTTTGATGTTTAGTTTATTGGCTGTAACTTCTAAACGCGTCATCCTATTTTAGTCGTCGATATCTCGATCGATAGGGAAATAGTGTCTCTATCGATCATATTGAAAATAATTTTGGTACAATTACAATCTTCAGTATTACGTCCGCTTTCATCCGAGTTTTGTGGTTTTAACTGTGGCTTCGTGGTAAAATTTTTAATTCTTATTATTAAAGCCACAATCTGTAGAATTTAACATTATCTATCTTTAGGCATTTTTATTTATTTTTAGTCACCATTTTGAGAAAAGTTATAAAATAAAATAAAATAAAATTCCATCTTCAAGTATTTTAAAACTAACCAAGTATTTTAAAACTTTCCTTGAAATAATGATAAAAAATAAATAAAAATGCAGAAATGTAGAAAACGTTAAATTATACAGACTGTATTTTTTGGAAATGTAATTTAAATATTCCCCGCGAAGCCACAGACAAAACAGCAAAACGCGGATGAAAGCGGACGTAATTCTAAAGTCTGCCATTGTAAAAAAAATATTATTGGTAAGTTCGATAGAAGCACTATTTCCTTATCGATTGAGATATCGACGACTAAAATTGGATTATGCGTTTAGAAGTTATGGTTTAAAAACATAAGGACAAAAATTTACATAAGGCGATAACTTTTAAAAAAAATCAACAGATGTCTAATATAGGCCAGGTTCAAATTGGATAAATATTTCATTCGTTTACAACTTTTCTAAAAATAAAGATACAAATAAAATAAAAATGCAGAAATGTAGATGATGTAAAATTCCATCGATTTTATTTTTTAAAATAAAGGTTATAAAAAAATTTAATAGATGTCTCACTAGTACCGCAAAATTGGAAAAAAATATTTTATTAAGTTAAATTGCTTCTACATTCTTAGGTAAGGTTACCTTCTTCTTTGGGCACACAATGATTTAAAAACTGACAAATCAGTGAAAATACTCTTCGGCGACACAGTGGACGCTTCGTTTTGACCGCGCGGCGGTCGTACGGCCGCAAAGAGGTCGCCACGGCCGTGCAGCGGTCGCCACGGCAGCGCAGCGGTAGTACTCCGGTTTCGACCGTTTCGACCGCGCAGCCATTTGCCCTTTGCATGGCCATTTCAAACATTTCGGATACATTTTGTATTTAATTTTTTCGGCCTTTACACCCGAACGCGCAGTCCGATCTTCGCGATCGGGGCGTCACCGAAAAGGGGAGCTCAGCGCGCAGTGTTTACCGTTAACACTTCTTCTTCGTTACTTAATTATCAATGAGTCTGCCGCCAGGCTAAATTGCACGCGTAGTCGTGCAACGGGCACCTAGTAATGATATTATAATTAATTTAGGAAATGATAATTCAATGGAGAGTGATAGTAATGGGGATGAATCAGATTGAAACATTCAAGTAAATATTATTATCAAAGAAAAATGTGTTTTATTGTTCTTCCATAACCTTTTTTATGTACAAATACTTTCTCAACTCACACCGTGAGACGAATTTTTTTTTCGACTGAATTTTTTCGTTAATGATTTTAAGTGTGTAACAACACTATTACGATCTGTCAAAAATGCCATCGTAAGATGGCATTTTTGACAGATCGAGTATACATATACAAGAGGTTATATAGCACACGGGAGAAAGTAGATAATTATGTATATACGTTTCATACAAAAAAACTATAAATGTAGCACTTTATTATGTATTAGGAAATTTGTAGCCTGACCTTTACTGCTAGGAGACCTATCTACCGCTAGGAGAACTATCGCTAACCACATAGTGATGGACAACACAATTAGGCTTTTACAAACTATACTGTATACTGCAAGCAAGAGTCAACAAGTTGTATACGGATGTAGTAGCGATAAACAATAAACAACCGAACCCACTTTAAACCGAATATCCAGTTATCCCAACCATCGCATGACGAAGGTGGGGTGGATGTAGGGACGCATGCGTAACAACGATTAGTCAATCTGTGAAGATGTGACTTTTTTCGCTAACCACTTGTTTGATTGCTGTTTACTGTTTACTGCCTTAATTAATTAAATAAAAAAATGGCCGCTATTAGACTAAAAGAAAACACATAACTTTAAATATACATGGTTAAAATTACAATGTATCTCTATAGGTATATGTGAAAAATAAGACATTACTCTCGAGTTAAGTGTTTTGAGAAGAAATGGTAATACATAGGTATTATGATAGTTTAATTTTTGAAAGAGATGGATTAAAAATGTCGACATATGTAGAAAGTTTATTGCCTAATTTATGCATGAATATAAAACTACATCTGTGATATGTTACAAATATAGAAATTTTAATTTAAATATTTATATAACATGGAAGTGATATCAGTTTCCTGATACACGAATTAGATATGAAATGTATAAATTTAGATTGTAACCTCACATTCTATCCGGAACCATTCCCGGATAGAATGTGAGGTCCGTGGTTCGATTCCCGGTGGTATTTAAATATTTTTTCGTTGATTTGATTTTTTCTGTATGTCTTTTCTTATTGATTAATTAAAATTGTTTAAAAATTCACAGAATTTGTTCTGAAATTACAACTTCACAATAAGAATGTGTTTCTTTAATATAAAACATATATATAATTATATATATAATCATATATATATAAATATATATATGCACTTAGTTGTGGAGTGTTCACTTTTTCTACGATAGAGGTTGCCAGTGTGCAATATGTACTAGTTACATTTTCAGGCCTTTCAGTGACGTCTCCTAAAGGTGGAATCAAAGTCGTGAGAATAGGGCACCAAATACTTAAAAATACAAATACAAACTAGCATGAGATTTGCCACTTAGTAAAATACACGGTTCGTATAAAATATCAGTTTTATTTAAAACAAAAATATGTCCGATGACCGTAACAATAGCCTCATCTCTTTATAGAAGGCCCGATAGAGAAGCTTTTGCTCTCAGAGCGGTCCTGGGCAAGCGGTGAATACCATCACTGGCCATAATTGCATTCAGGGCACCATTTTCCCTACATCCCACAGTTACCCTCCATTAGATATTCTCAGAATTACCGTTTTAAATAAATATTATTCTCAAATACACAAGCTCATTCAGATATTTTGATCTTTCATTGCTTATTTAACACCTACTCAAGCAACTGCCTCTCCACCGCATTCAGCCTCGTTACACTCTCTATTTCAGGCTTAAATTCTTAACCGTCTATGACTTGGCACTACCAATACAATGTTAGCAAATTGATAAAAGTATGTTTTAAAAATATTTTACTAAAAGAAAAACGTCAGTACATGAATTCATCTAGTTGTAAAATATGGACAAATATTACAGCTGTTCAATTTATGGTTAAGTTATTGTACTCTTATTAGTTTCATCTTGTCTGTGTCTGTGAAAAAAATAAGAACAAGCCCAGGGTCCTAGTAGAGTACAAGGAAGAGAACAAGCAATCCTCTTCCGAGGAAATTAGTCCCATGGTGTTGGACGAGTTGGAGCAGACGATGAGCAGGAGAAGGAGCAGAGATGTTTACTAATGGCAGCTGAGGGAGTCAAGAAAACACATTCTTCCAGTACAGAAGTAAGCATTGAGATTGATGCCTTGAATGAGGGAGTAGATTGCTATACCAAAGTGACGAGGGCTCGTTGAGAAGGATTATGTACCGACCTCTTCCGTGATACATTCCAGTCCGTGAAGAAGGCCCTAAATGATGCTAAGATGAACAAGGGCGACATCAATGATGCGGTATTGTTTGATGGTTCGAGTAGATTCCCAAGAATCATAATCTTCTATTAAATTTCGTTAACGGCATTGAAACTGTTGGAGGAGTGATGACCAAGGTCTGGGAGTGCAACGTTCGGATTCTTTGCGAGCAGATGCAGACCACGTATGCTGACAACAAGTCAGCAGTCGCAGTGCAGGTATTCGAGGATGGGCGTTCCATGACTAAGGACAACAATTTGATGGAAACCTTCGCCTTGATAGGAATTCCCCCTCCACCACGCAGTGTACCACTAGGACTGAAGTCGCTTCTGACCTAGACATCGATGGAATTCGAAACGTATCTGCTAAGGAAACAGGCTCGGGTAAACCCAACACTACCACAATCGGGATTAACAAGGATAGATTGTCACAGCGCGACATCGACCGCATAAGGCACGCGATAAGCTGAAAAGGAAACAAAACGAGGTCGATTGGGATAGTTGTGAGAACCACGCGCTCGTGTGTTGGAGTATGGCAGCATGGGAATGTGGAGATCATCGCAAACGACCAAGAACTAAAATGAAAACAAAACTGGACTGGCTGACCAAATCTCATGGAGACAATTATTATTCTGTTCAGGACGAACAGTTTTCGAAAGAGGGAGGCTGTGTAACGAGGCTAAAAAAAAATCACGCACTCATGTCAAGTGACAGTTGTTTGAAATGATTACAACACTATCGAAGATTCCAGAATGGCCTAGAGTAATCTACGGCTTTCGGGAAACATCTATTGTTACGGACAGGACAAGACCTGATCCTACCATCAGGCAACAGAACTCTCGAGTTCTGTGGTTGACGCAACCGCGTCACCTTAAGGGTAGAAATCTCTGCTGTGAATGAAGCAGAGCGGAGACTGTACTCTCCAGAAAGGCCCCTTTCAGGGCCGCTGCCGATCGCCGCGATCCGGTTAGGGGTGGGTACCGTGCCGAAGACGGCGCGTGAGTTTTCGGCTGAGGTAGTCGCCGTCATACGGGACGGGGCGTCAGGCGGCGGCAGCCGGGAGAGGGGGTAGCGAATGGGAAGCAACAGCTACATGAAATCGCGTCCCGCTGATGGCAATGAAAATGCGCTGAGTAGCTTGATCTAAAATGTGTATGTTTTTCACTGAGAATATTATATGAAAATATTAATTTTCAGATTTTTTAACATTTCAGAGCTTTCTAACATGATGGAAATTAATGAATTCTTGATTTCAGAGATCTTGATGGAACTTGTGATGGCTCCTCTTCTTCGCCTTTCAGCTCGATCCTACTCCTAACTGAGTTTACGCCTTGTTAGAGGCAAACAAGCTATCTATCTACGTCGGGTGAAGGCGTAGTATTTCCAACTTTATTTTAACGTAGTATTTCCAATTATTTTAACGTAGTATTTCCAAACACCCTCGCTTTATTCAAGACCTCCCCAGTTCACGTTGTGTAATTTTTTTGTTTCGAACTATAGGGGATGAATTGGTTTAGTGGTAACCCTAACGCAAGCTTTACTTAAATTAAATACTGGGGTATGAAGTTCGTGAATGTTCATGGAAAACGCAAACAATACTACCTAGCACGTCAATTAAGCCCTACGGTGCAATTGCTAAACATACTATGTTCCGTGGCCCTATATTATTTACCTATCATTCCTACGGACTGAAACCACTGCATCTGGTGTAGCTGCGCTTCCAGAGTGCGCGATCCTCTGCTTCCATGCCCTCTCCGCTCGATCCCCCATTGTCCTACCTGTATGGGATCGACCGCCATCCACTGGAAAGGTTAGTGACGTGCCGTTATCACATGCGCATGCACATATAGAGTACATAGATCCCCTGAAAGCCCTCGAGTCCTTCGTAGCCGCTCCTATGGATGATTCCGTCTTCGACGCCCTCGCTGATTAATAATTTTATCTTCCGCCGTTATCTCGCTGTGCTTATTCCTTACGATCTTTTATATTTACTCTGCATTATCTTTATATCAATTACATTGTTACGTTTATTTACTAGCCGGCCTAAGTTCCGTCACCTGTATCTGGCCCTATGTCTCATTCTAGTGGTACGTTGGGTTCTAATGGATAAGGGGTTTGTAGAAGGTATGTGTAAATGTATGTGTACGCGGAAAATGTGGTTGCTTTAAATTCGGCCCCTCCATACCCAAAGGCTCATCGGTGACTGATCCCATCTTCCTTCTCCCGACACGAGTTCCGGATACGTTGACCTGAGCCTGGATGCGCCTTTTCATGTTGGGCCTCTTCTGTGCAAAGTACCGCACCATCCCTCGCGTCAGTGTCTGGCGTCCGGGCTCAGAGCCAGTTTGCCCCCCGAATTCCAACTCCTCCAGGTTAAACTAAGTTAAACTACGGTATATATACTGAAGCTACTGTAAAGATGGTCCCGGGCCACCTGTCAAGTCAAAAATATGCGAGTGGGGAGGGGGAGTTTCCTAGGCTCCCCAACCCTCGCCTGTGAGCAACTGCAGCCCATTGGCCATTCGCGACACTACAGTGACTGCAATCACCCTCCCAGGTAGTACTTATTATAATCTGGTATGCATCAATACGTTCAATCCATTCCAGACGAGGGAAGACATCCGCACGGGTGTTGTGCCACCCGTGAAGAGCCCCCTCATACACTACGTACGAATAGATACATACTAATAAAATATAATATACATACATATACTTACATATACAATACATAAATAAATACTTGTAATGGTTGGTTGCCATGTGGTTTCACGAGGCCATGACCCCTCGTATTAGTAGATGGAAAGGTGGATCTGGACAGTAGGGATATGCCTAGCCCCTGGCCAGGGATGTCGGTGTATTTTCTCCAAATGGTGTACAGCTAGAATCCTGCCATCGATGATGATGGGATCTGCCTAATTATCTCCGACTGATGTGTAACTGGAACCCTGCCATCACTGATGAAGATGATGTTGTCACTATCGAAACGTCACCTGATGATATAAAGCTGAACCACCGCTAGTGATGATGATGATGATGATGATACTATCGTAACGTTTCCTGACGATATATATCTGAGACACCGCTAATGATGATGATGATACTATCGGAACGCATCCTGACTATATATGACTGGGACACCGCTAATGATGATGATGATGATGATACTATTGGAACGTCTCCTGACGATATATAACTGGGACACTGCTAATGATGATGATGTTGATGATACTATCGAAGCGCCTCCTGACGATATAAAGCTGAACCACCGCTAGTGATGATGATGATGATGATGATACTATCGTAACGTCTCCTG
>JADDOH010008792.1:0-36642 GCA_016648135.1 Agrypnia vestita
TACACATTAATCAACCAGAGAAATAATTTACGAGAGTACTTACCGGGCGTTCGAGAAGTTTTCGATAGCAATCAGCGTGACGAGAGTTGAATAAAGTGTACAATAGACGAGCAAACATTCTAGAAGTTCCATGATACTGACAATAAGTACGAATCACATTATACTGCTGTAGTTAACTTGGTGATCAGTGACTTTCTTTTGTATTAAATAGAACATTAATTAGGTAATCCAAAGTGTTTCATTTGACTCTTCATCTCGTGACAATATGTGTTTTATGTAATATCCATCCCATCAAAATTCCTTATGATAATGGAATCCAAATTTGCGGTTTCAATTCCATTTCCTCTTAGGTATTAGTTTATGACAGAGATTTGCAGCAAGTCGATTGTGTTCGGATCCGACATCAACTCCAGAATAGATGGTAACTCTTTTGATGCAATTTCTAAATCTGTGATTGGTAAGAACATAATAAATTTGGTTTCTGACAACGTTTCTGGCGATGTTACATCATGGAGTGACTTTCATGTGTGTACCAGTAGTTTGTACTTAGCTAATTTGACTAAAGTGTTAATTATTCTCATATCCTTTTCCTGGAAAAATTCATAGTTCACCCATTTCATTACTCTGTCTCAGTCCATACTGCATTAATGTCACCAATTACTAAATTGAGTTTAATTAAACTCACCTTCCTTAAAAATTATTCATCGTATTTTTAAGTAATTCGTAGAACTTTTCAACCACCTCATCATATCTTGTCTCAGCCGTTGAAGCGTACACATGTTTGATGATAATTTTACATAGCTGACTATGAAGCTTTATGAATACGATTCTATCTGAGATGGGAGCGAAGTTATAATACTGCAAAAAAATTAGGGTAGACCCGAGTAAGGACGAGGTATTTTGTGATGCCAAGAAATGCCATTGGACGTCAATATAAAAAATGGGTATTTTCGAAATATTGGGTTTGCGTGTTCCCACAAGTCGATGATGGGTTAAAACTGTGTACAAAAATATCTTTCAATTCAACAATTTAATCGAGCATGCGATGTTATTGTGGGAATACGGAAAATCCAAATTGTTGGCGTACCGCTGACCTCTGACCACAAACCTCGTCACGGGAAAATAATATTAATTCCATTTTATTATACAGGGTGCGATTCATTAAAGTCAAAAATTCAGTTAATTTATCATTTTACAATTTATTTAAACAAAAGTACGGGATTTTGGCGGAATAGTATTTGTAATTGTTTTGGGAGAAAATCCCACCCGTCGAAAGGCATCGTCTTGTGTCGGTACGTGACGTGTATTGTGTGAGTGGCGTGTGGTATGTGTGAGATAATTCAGCAGGGTTAGGATGAGTAGATGGATACTGGGGGTAAATTATACTCACGATTAACTATAGTATTTTATTGGCAACAGTTTACAGATGTGGCCTTGAGTACAGAAGTATTACTTACGAGTGCTACGGTGGTTGGCGATAGAGTAATGTACCTATCGGTGACCGGGATCTGGTTGGCTGCATCGAGCCCCTGATTGGTGGAAATCTCACGATGCGTGAGGCTAGAGTCGCTCTGACGGCTCTGAACCACCACGATTTCAACATGTTCATAATTTTTTTACATGATACCTTTCATGTCTTTCCAAAAAGAAGGTTTTCAGTTAGTCGCTTAGCCACATTTATACCAGTACCCATTGCGCGCAGATGGAAGCCAAGGTCGTCGTAGATGACATGATGGGCAGAACCATGACTGATTTTCAAAGAATTTGCTACCCTTGTTTACTCGCCTATTAGGGAGAACCATCTTGAGCTTGCTGAATCATGTCGTCCTTGATGGAGGCTTACAGCCATCCATCGCGGATGTTTTTACACTGTAATAGCCGGAAGGCAAATGACGCGATCGAGATCAAATTTTACACACGCGACCGCAGTCGTACCAACTTAAAGCCGACATGCGCAAAATGTAGTATTTAAGTACTCTAAAGTGTTTAAGGCGAAAGTGTAGATAATATTTTTTTTTAACTCGTAAGAATAATAATAAAAAAATCGCTTGAAGAGTAAACAGTTAATGTATCACCGGTCATTTCTAAGTGAAAAAATGTTTAACTCGTAGCGTCTGCTTGCTTCGGCGTCTGACAAAAAAACTTTGGATCTATTTTCAACCCGTAAAATTTTCCCGTAATCCAATCGAGTTTAAACTTTGCAAGCAGACTCGTGGCGATGCTAAAAATGATCTTACAAATTTTTTTTTTTTAAAAATTAATAAATATAGTATAATTTTGGATTTTTTCGAAATTTTAATCGTTTTTTCAAATTAGAATCAATAAAAATGAGTAATTAGCCCGACACGTATTTAGACACAAAACCTGATTCAACGAGAAATGGAGTATAATAAAAATTTGTTTTTTATGGGTTAATTTTTTTAGTTATGATAAATGTGACTATTTTGATGAGCTTGGTGTACCTGCGTTTAATCGACCTTACGTTTTTTATATATTTTGAAGGAAAGAAGTTTCATTCGGAATTTTTTTATGTTTAATTGGTGCTGACGTCATCGCAGCCTCACCTGGCGGTCCTCCCCTGTGGAAGACTGAGGCGGGGAGGATCTCGTCTCATAACGAAGCGACATTACACACTCCCGCCTCCAGACAAAAGTCCTCGGCGCGACAGACACAAAGGGAGCACTTGTACCGAAAGTACTCTAATGTGTGTAATACGGGCCCCGGCGCTGCGGAACCTTTGTTCGCCAGGAGACACAACTTGGGTCATAATTAAGTCCCGCCCCTCCCCCCACACGCGGGGGTCGCTAGAATCACGGCTTCCTTCATTAATAAAACACCCCCACGAACGTCCCGGTGGCTGAGTTTTGTCATCGTCTGAGGGAGATATCGTTTGCTAATTAAAAAACTGTCGAAAGCAAATATAACGTTTCGCAAAATTTACCTTAGCCCCTGGAGAATGACTTGATGGTATGTGGACGCCACTCTTCATACGAAGAAGAAAAAGAGCGAATGTACCAACACTATTTTCGGTTTCGGTTTCACTACACTTGAGACGCTTGTAATAGAGGTTGAATGATAAAGGCGAGTATTGGATCTATGCCGTGTAAATAGGCACAGCTCCAGGGAGATAAATCGGCTGTGCAAATAACAATCGTGTTTAAAAAACAATTCAATCAGGATAAATGCCAGACCCAAAACCACCCAAGAATAACATCTACTGACTCACCAGATAGCTGGTTCCTGGATCTCCTCCCGTGCGATTATGTTTCTTAGAATTCGATAGTTATATCTTACACTTGTAGGTAGGTATGTTGCGGCGCTGATTTTATATATTATATTATATACCGCGTGCTGGAACGAGTGGACCAAAACAAAGTGGCGCGGTATATAGAGTACATATTCCTATATAAATCACAGTGTGATGGCGGGGTTTATAACTTATATAAAAAAGGGAATGCGATGCGTACAAAAAAAACGTCACTGCTCACGCTTCAAGGTCAGAATGCGAAATTAGCTGTCATACCAATGCGACATCTGTCGTCGCATCCCAAGCCATCTAGCCAGGGGAGAGTCACTCCGGATGGTCTCCGACCGAATAAATATCACGATTGACATGACAGAAAAAACGGTACAATAATTATTTGCACAAACAGAGGCATTGCATTAAGTTTCAAAAAGTAATATACCCAGCATTCTGTTAGTCTCATTAAAAATAAAATAAATTAAATGGCCAGCATCTAAGCGAAGTACAACAGATAAACCAAAATAAATACTCACGGTAAAGTGAGGGCTTGGCTTGAGCGCTGAACCCACTTGCGCTCTTGATAAATTCGTTCACAAGGTCTTGTGATTGGTCAGTCGACGGGATTACCTACGGTGAATCTCCTATCGGCACCATTGAGTATGCGTATGCATATAAAATTATGATATAAGGCACTCATTCTCTCCCAGCCAGCCATTTTCTTAGCTACTGGATTCACTATTACATGAGTTAATTATTTATTTTTTTACTTTTCAACACGACAAGAGGCCCGATTACTGATCTAAAATAATCACAAAAAGAAGAAATTATGAGCAAATTACGTAGAATTTTCGTGACCTCACCGGGAATCTCTGAGATTTAAAGGGATCCTTTACGTTTTTGCGGGATATATTCATATATATAAGGCGGAATATCCCATAAAACTCTAAACAAAAGTTTCCGATGGTCTTTGGAACACTTATATTGAATTATATTTAAATAAATGTTTCAAATAGTGTAAATTGCCCGACATTATTAACGGGCTATGTTTATATACGTGGGGATGTTTTATTAAATCAGGGGCTTTACTTTTACGTAACCAATTATTTAGAAAAAATATCTTAATACAACATATATTTCGTAATATTTCTATCACAATTATTATCACGGTATTCATATTTTGATATATCATAAAATTCTGTAGCATAAATATTTGATTACTATTTTTTTTTCCAAAACGTACGTTTACAAAAAAGTCATGCTTTGATGTTCCCACTGCACGCGCCTAACCTAGTTATATAATAAATATTTAATAAAGTGCAACAAAAGGAAGCAAAGAAAAAGAATACAACGGCGGGAGAAAATAAATGAAAGCAGTTATTCAATCGAAACTAATCAGCGATGACTCAGGCTGTTGATAGATCATTGCGGGAGCCAACAGGAACTTTTGTTTGCTTAGGAACAAAGATCTCCAGAAAATATTCTTCGTGTGGGAATTCCGACAAGAAGGAATAGTAGACTGTGCGAAACAATAACGGGCCGTGCTTTCAGTAGTTCATTAAGTACTTACTTGCTGAGACAGTATGCTCCGGTGAAAAGGGGAGATCGATAAATTTTAATCATTTATACAGGAACATTGTAACAACTATGTGAACAATAATGCGTGTAAAGCAAGTAGTGTTCAAAAAAACTTTATTCTTTATTTTTTCTCATATACCAAAAATAGCTGAGGCAATCTTACATTTATTGTATTGTCAATTGTTGTAAATTTTTTTTACCATAAACTATCAAATAAATTTACATATACCTTGTAAAATATGCCTAACTATACTATGAAAAACAAAAAAATTAATATTCTACACAGAAAATCATCCTTTCAATTGATTTTAAATGAAGAAAAATCTTAAAAACTTCATATGTCAATAACTCTAAAGTGAATTTGTATGGATTAGATCCTTTCCGCTTATCTGCGTCCAATTTATTTAAATTGGTGATTGTATAATCCCATATTTTTGTTCTTAGAATAAACATATATAAAATTGTTAAAAAACAAACATTCTTGTCATATATACCTAAATATTCAAATCACGGAGGGTTGTTTATTTGTGGCATTATTCGAAACGAAAATTACGTCACAACTCTGCAACGTCACACTCGTGCGGGGAATTTAAATTGAGAGCAACTCATTTTGGAACCCTTTTAAAAGCATAAATGCTATTTTTCGCTTTGTATAACTTCAGAGTGTTTTATAAACTTTCCTTTGAGATGCTAAATAAAATTTTTAACGTAATACGTGTGAACATCGAGATCGCATCTTTCCGTCTTAAAATATTCATGTCCCCCTGTGAAATTCGTCACTCAAAACGCGTTAGACATGGCGCGGTAGGAATTAAGTAACATTTTTATTTCCTCAGTGTTGGTGCGACATCTAGCGGGTGTCGCCCCAGTGACATCTATATGAGGCGACACCTAGCGCTCTGTTGGCACACTTTTGTATTGTTCTTAAGCTGAAGCAATAGTAGTAGTTTTTAAGTAGAAACATTTACAATACATACTTATTTTATTTTATTTTTCATTTATCGGTTTTCTTACAGCCATATAATTAATAAATCTTGAAAAAAAACAATTATTGATGTACCGAGCCTTGGGCCAATTACAAAAAAACACATATATACAAGAATATTAAACAAAGATCGATGAAAAAAAGAGAAAACAATATGTCAAATAGTGAGTATGTGAGTGTGTGTATTTGTGTGTTTTTATGTGTCCGTGTGTGTATGCGTTTTTATGTGTTCATGTGTGTATTCACATGTATTGGAAGAAAAATGTCATCGCGCGAGTTTATACGTAAGGGATTTTGTAAAATAGTTTAAATTAAATTAAATTAATTAAATTTTAATAAATATTATTATTATGTTCTGCGGGTTAACTATTTTCAGGTGTTACGGCTGTTTCGGCTTGCAAGGCCATTATCAAACAGTAAATAAGCCGAAACAGCTGTAACACCTAAAAATAGTTAACCCGCAGAACTTAATAATAATATTTATTAAAATTTAATTTATTTTAAATTTCGCTAAAAATAAATATGGAGTTTTACAAATTAAAGACAAAAACCATAAATAAATAAAGAAAAAATATTTGGCTGCTGCCGGGATTTGAGCCACGGATTTCCTCTTATCCGGGGCAGGCGAGTTAAACATCTATACTATTGCAGCCTTGTACATTTCCGTGAATATATAGACCTTATATGTTAATCTCATTTATTAATTGATTCACGTTTATTATCCATTTTTAGAGCAATCCACTTTTTCTGGCACAGTAGGCACAAATTACTTTGTGTAACTGCCGCTAGGGGACGCCAGAATTAATCGTTTTGATATCAAATTAATTAATTAATTAGAAAGACATACAGAAAAATTAAATCCACGTAAAAATATTTGGCTGCTACCGGGATTTGAACCATGGATCTCCTTCTTTCTGGGGCAGGCGCGTTATTAATTAATTAAATCTCAGTTGTTAATTTATTAACATTTTACTATCCATTTTAGAGTAATTTAGGCCTACCGTATCAGAAAAAGTGGATTGCTCTAAAAATGGATAATAAAATGTTAATAAATTAATAAATGAGACTTACAGAAAAGGTCGATATATTCACGGAAATTTACAAGACTTCTATAGCGTAATTGGATAACGCGCCTGCCCCGGAAAATGGAGATCCGTGGTTCAAATCCCGGTAGCAGCCAAATATTTGTGGATTTGATTTTTGTGTACGTCTTTCTAATTGATTAATTATTTTTGGTTTTAAATTTCACAGAACTTTGTTCTGAAAAAATTGCAACTTCACAATAAGAATGTGTTCTTGAATATAATTAATCGTTTTGAATGTTCTTAGGTTTTCAAGGCCACTCAGTATCTTCAGAATTGTGTTTTCTGGGGTATTATGCCATGGGCTGATGTGTTGCACATCACATCAGCCCTTGTGATGTACCCTGCAATGGGATCCGAAACGTCGGCCCGAAAGGTCGTAACAACATGGCATAATACCCCAGAAAACAAGAACCTGAAGATTAATCGTTTTGATTCATTTTTAATTTTTGGACACGTTTGATACAACACACATATATTATATTCAAGAACTTGAATATATTATTCATATTTTAATAAATCATATTATCCTCTGTACCAAATATATATAAATATATTTTTTAACAATATATACGTTTAGTACAACTCACGCATCAATGGAGTGGCTGCATGCACCTGCTTTTCCCTCATGTATATGCAACCTATAGATTTTTTGTCGTTAGCATTACATAAAGTATATAATTTCAATTAATTGTTATTACCTATACAAAAAATTCTAAATACCTTACTAAAAAAATATTTCTTCATAAACTGTTTATAAAATATTCAGTGATACGACTGACGTTACTCAGTCGATAACAGGGTCACGACCTCTTCGGGAGATTTTCTCTCCGAAAACCCAATGGGGCTCCCCGATGACTAAGATACAATTTATTTTAATTCTTCAGAGTATAAATTGAAGCCGAAACCTTTCTGAGGCATCAATCAGCGGCGACCTGTCTCGTGAAGTGAATCAGCAGTCTCTAGTCAACTCTTCATCATGAAGTTCGTGTTCTTGTTCTTCTTCGTCTCCTTCCTGCTGGTGGACTTCCTCAGCTCAGCTTCTCCCGTGGAAGAGCAGACTTTGCATGTCGAACAAGTGCAACCAGCAGGTAAGATATATCTTATAAAATAGTTGTTAGGAATTATTTGAAATTCTACTTTTCAAATGCGCTTATTTTTTTTAACGGAATAACGGTCAATAGATCATTATTGATCCTAATAGATGGTCTTAGATTGGCAATAGATTATAAAGTATAAATATTTTATGAACATTTTGAATGTGATATAATTACATAAAACACTTTTTTATGATGAATTAATAATGGATCTTAATGATAAAATAAATTGTTAATAATATTCAGAACAAAATTAAGACTGTCGCAAAAAAATAAATAAAATTTACGTTTACGTTTAATTTTATACTGTGGATTCTAAAAAAAAATTTTCATTCAATGAACATTTGTAATGATCTAAATTATCTGAAAATATATCTGACACATAAGCACACTCATTACCACTAACAGTACAGACATCGGCTGCCGCCGCCACTACGATAACTATCGCCCATTGCCTATAGCTTTCCTTATGATTTGTTATTTTTTAAAACTGGTAATGGTAAAAACACGCACTGCATACTGCGTCTTAAATCATTCATAATACAGATGGTACGTCGTCATGTATGTATTTTAGTTTGACACATTTCCAACCAATCAAAGGTAAAAATATAAATGCCAGCAGAAAAAATAAAATTGACATAAGAAAATAAATATATTGGCGTTTATCGCCTTTAGCTACTCGAATGTTAAATAATGTATATATCGTTTCTTTAGAGTAACTTACTAAGTGACATATTATGACATTAAAGGTGTTTCAACACTAAATAACTATAAATTGACATGACTGATTTTTTACCTGGAAAATGAATGGAAAAAGTATGAATAACAGAGTGTTAGTTAAATGAGTATAAACCACTACCAGATTTTAGGATTACCGGTTTCGAAACGTACGCGTCTCTTCGTCAGAACCAATACTACACTATTATGTTCATAACACTATACACCACAACCATCGAACTGTTAACCTTTCACCAATATTTATCACATGCGTATTAATCTTGTCAAAGACAAGCATGCACTAGCATGTCAAAGACTAGAATTAATTAGAACTCCTTTATTATTCATCGCTTCCC
This sequence comes from Agrypnia vestita, assembly GCA_016648135.1. NCBI lineage: Eukaryota > Metazoa > Arthropoda > Insecta > Trichoptera > Phryganeidae > Agrypnia > Agrypnia vestita. Next base: position 9,057 of record JADDOH010008792.1, read on the forward strand.
TAATGTAAAAATTGACTAAATTATTTAAATTTAAACCTTCATCATTGGTATTTAATATTTTCACCCCTATTATTAAGTCAATAAGTCTCTAATAAATAACCAAATCAATTTTCAATTTTTTTGATAAATATTGGTGAGAGGTTAACAGTACTATGGTTGTGGTGTATAGTGTTGTGAACATAGTAGTGTAGTGTTGGTCCTGACGAAGAGACGGGTACGCCTCGAAACCGGTAGACCTGAAACCTGGTTGTGGTTTATACTAATTTAACTAACACTCTGTTATAATGTCTAACCTTAAAGTTAATGCTTTAAATATTAAAAATCTCAATAATAAAAATATGAATTTTAATATTCGTAGTTCATTCTGGTCAAAATTTCGGTTAGTGAGTTTTACCTCTGAAGGGTTATTTATTTCTATTTATACACACTAAATGATATCTAAATATATTTTTCAATAATATGGTGAATTTAATATATAAATAGGTGATTTATGACATTTTTCAAAGCAATGGTTGTCTAACTATTATCAGGTTATGCCGATGCGATATTTTGTATTACGTCCATTCCTGTGTGACCTTTTTTCTTATCCTTGAAATGATATCTTTCTTCCAGAAGCCGAGGTCCTGTCCCGAGCCAAGCGGGCCACGTGTCCCTGGTTCCCCAGCGCGTGCGAGGTGCACTGCAGGTCCAAGGGATTCTCCACCGGCTTCTGTCGGGGCGGGACCTGCACCTGCAAGAACCATTAGGGCTCAGGGGTTGCTAGAAACATCCCTTACGCCTGAAGAATCGTGAAATTATATAACTCTGGAAAGAAGTATATTTCAATGATGTTTAACCTATTTACACAGAACTTAGATATATTTGTATTTTAATAAATTATTATCACCAACAGAAAGATTTTTTATTTAAATTACTTACTAAATAAGAATAATTTAGCAGATAGAAGAACATACAGTGTTCTACGCTAAGCATACATATCAGCAATCTAAAACATCAGAGTTGATTCCAGAACTCCATTATATACGGCTTGTTTTATTTTTGGCCATAATTGCATTCAAAGCACCATTTACTTTGATTCCCGTAGTCACTCTCCTTTCGATATCATTCTCAGCTTTGCAGTCTCTACTTAAAATGCTTCTCAAATATACAAACTCGTTCACGTATTCTAAGCATTCATTGCTTATATTAAACTTTTTACTTTAAACATTTTATTTTTATTTTTATTATTATTATTCATTATTAAATTTATTCATATTTTTATTATTATAGATCGTGCCAAGCCTTATACAGCTTGTCGGCACGTTTCTTTTTCATTTTCTTGCATATGTACCTACATAGCATATTTAATTATAGGTACAATTTACAAAGGATAAAATATATATATTTCTTATTGTCTTCTTTTGTATGTAATTATTATTTTTCTCTATGTATAATGATTATGTATTCGTGTATTTTCCCTTTTCAATAAAGACATATCTTAAGGCGGGGACAGTGAATAACTTTGTTCGAGCGGCCATGCCACTTTGCAACGGTTTATACAGTGCTGTACCGGCGCGGTGCAGCACGGTCCTTGCTTGTTAGTTGAGAAAAATGTCAACCTGGGGACAATTGAGTAGGACCGATATGGAAGATTTTTCTCTTTGAATAGTCCTGGGTAAGCAGTGGGTACCACTCACTATCACTCGAACATCATCACCTTACATTGATCAGAAGTTCACTCTTCTCGCTTTTCCAAAGCCAATTATGATATCTGAAAAAGTATAGAGCTTGAAGGAGATTACATAGAAAAAGAAAAATAGTCTCATTGTTATATTTCATTTATGACGCTTATATTCTGCGAACTTTTAGACCTCCCCTCGTATAGTGTATAAATCTAAACATAATTTTTTATCGATTTTACTAAAAAAAATTCAATTCAGCCTTTTATAATAAAGTAAGGATGAACGAAGGCTTTTAGGCACTCGATCCTTTCCAATCTCATTACGCCAACTCCCCTGGACATTTTTGAGTGAAAGCCTTTTAAACGAACGAAATTAATGTCAAACAAAGCAATGCAAATTAATTTTTAATTAATTCGTAACAAATTTAAAATGAAATCCAATTAAGTATTTCAAATAGAGGATAATACCTCCCTCTACTCGTTCATTACCTCGAAGTACCTCATCTACCCAACGATTATTACGCCCCGTAATAAATAAATTAAAACAAATTAGATGAGCGAGAAAGCTACACAAAAAAATTATCTATCGAAAAATATCAATTCACCAGCGAGAAAGTTATATTGCCACGTCAACATAAATTTTTCATATTTGTGGGATTAAAATGAAGAGAATCTCTGATGTATTAGAATTTTTTTTTAGCGAAATTAATTAACTATTTTGAAGTGTTACGGCTTGAACTTGAACGGAACTGTTTCGGCTTGCAAGGCCATTATTATTATACAGTGGATATACCACGTATAAACGACTTATTTATATAATTTTGAGTTACCCCTTCCCCTTTAGAGTAATTAGCTATTTGTGGTGAAGCCCTATATTAATGTTCGTTTTTTCCCGGGCACTTATCATTAAAGGTGCCTCGGTTTACGTTATGCTTAATTATCAAAATTCCCCGTTTTTTTCAGTGTTCTTTATAAATATTATTTAGCTGTATCACTTAAAAATAGTTAACTCGCAGAACTTAATAATAATATTTATTCAAATTAAATTTATTTTAAATTTCAGTAATAATATTCATTAAATTTAATTCATTTTAAATTTCATTAATAATAATTATTTAAATTTAATTTATTTTAAATTTCGCTAAAAATAAATATGGAGTTCTACAAATTAAACACAAAAATCATAAATAAATGTATTAGAATACCTATGTATGAATTTACGAAGACCTCTAATATTCGAAGTGTAAAAAAGATACATATATCGCGGTTTATATATATATATACATATATGAGTTACTAAACAATCTAAATAAATAACAAACAGGGGTAGATCGAAGTAGGGTGGTAGTAGGGTAGTCGGTGATTGAATAAAACACTCTTGTGTTTTTTGACTTTTGACATCACTTTGCCTCATCTACTTTCATACTCTTATCATGCACGCTTTTCGGTTGTTGAATCAGACTCATCCTCCAATATTACGTTTATCTGGAATGCCAGGTCTTTCATGGATGCCCTTACCACCTACTTCTCGTTTCTACTGCCTTCAACATTTATTTATTAATTTCCTTTAGTATATGGTACAAATTCAATTCTTATATATTTACATATAAAATTGACATTTTTTAAATACTTTGTAGTCATGTAGACCTCATCAGTGAAGAGAAGCTCTTGAGTCTGATGAGGGAGCCACAGTTCTTATTATAATATATTGGTAGTATATGCAAGTTATTTATTAATACGATAAAAAAGATAAGTTGATAATGAAAGAATTGGAGTTATTTTGAAAAAAGCTATAGGTTTGAATGATTTATGAATTTAAGTTTGATTTTAAGAAAAATTTTATTTTTTTAATTTGCTCTGAAGGGTTACTGATGCATCGTATTTAGTTCTTATTATTATATATAGATTAGGTACATATGCTAGTCATTTAATAATACGGTAATAAAAGAAATTTGATAATGAATAATTGAAGTTTTTGAAAAAAGCTCTAGGTTTAAATGATTTATGAATTAAGTTTGATTTTAGGAAGATTTTAATTTTTTTTATTTGCTCCGAGAGGTAACTGATGCAGCGTATCTCGATAGGTAAGTTATTGGAGTAGTTAATGGCTTTATAAATATAGTGGTTCGCCATTTGGGTTGTTTTAAATTTAGGCATTATAAAATGGTTTCCATTTCTAACAAGCTTGAAATATTCCTCGTTTTCTGTAAGGTTTTGCATATTTTCAATATGGAAACTTGCTTGATTTCATTCGCATCATAATATGATATATTATATTTTCTTCATATACATTTCACGTGGTCAAACCATCTCAGCGATCCTTTCTTTATTCCATAATTACCACGCTATGCCCGGCATAAAATTCACTTCTAATTCGTTCATTTTCCTACCGAACATATATTATCAAATTAGAAGTGAATTTAATGTCGGCTGTACTATTAGTAGTAGTTTAGTAGTAGTAGTATGGAAGTAGTAGTAGATAGAAAGGACGAGCTAGGAAAGGATAGTAAAGGAAATTCATGAGGTGAGTGTTAGACGTAGCTAGACCAGAAAACCAAACATTGGAGGATGGCCCTGTTAAAAATTTCAATAACCGAAGAGCATGCACGAAAAGATGTATGAAAAGAATATTGTATAATATATGGTATGCCAGAACCGAAAAGTGTGACGTTTTATCCTCTGTGCTTACATCTGCGGAGAACAGTGTGATGTGATGATATTAGATAGTCAGTGTTCCATATAAAATTTTATTTTTACTATTTTTTCCCGTTGGTTTTTAATTTTTATTTATATATTTTCATGTCTATGTAAGCCGTTCGTTCGCTTTAAAAAAATGTCTCGTATTGTCCTTTAATGCACTGATATGGACAGTGAATGGTTTTAGTTGGCGGCCATACTGCACTGTATTGTAGATTGTAGCAAGATTCGGCCTCTTAACATTGAATAAATGTCAACCTGACGGCGAATGCGCAAGACCACTATGGAAACTTTTTTACATATTATCAATTTCATTTTATTCCTGTTTTCACTTAATGTAAGTAAGTGCCAGTCTCGGTCAGAGAAAATTAACACAATGAAAGAAAAAAATTATAAAAAAATAATTACTATTAAATACTGCCAAAAAATAATTACTGCTAAAAGTTAAATAATAATTCAAGCTAGTTCAGAATACGGAACGGAATATTTATTTTACAAAAATATAAAAAATGGTTATGGAAATTTGAAAATTAATAAGTTCACGGTATTAACAAGGAATAACACAGCTGGTATCGAGCAAAAAAATAACACGCAAAAACGTGAGTTTTTGTCCCGAAAAGGGGAATAATTAGGTATTTAACGCGAAAATAAATACCGATTTTAATATCGGCTACCCCCTTAAAATAAACACAAATTAGATTAAATAACCTTTAACCTTTCCTGGCGTTGCTGTAAACTGCGTACTTTTTTTAGTTGTCGGTTTTAGTCTCGTGTATTATTTGAGTGATTGCGCAGTTAGTTTAGCCTCGTGTACTATTCGAGTGGTTGCACAGTTGGTTTAGCCTCATGTACTATTTGAGTGGTTGCGCAGTTGGTTTAGCCTCGTGTACTATTTGAGTGGTTGCGCAGATGGTTTAGCCTCGTGTATTATTGAAGCTAGTCAGCTAGATCTGATGGTGCTGGTTATGAAAAGTTGTTTGCCATTGCTTTGTGCTTCCATCCCTTCTTCCCCCATAGCTTCTCCAGTTCAGCCGTACATTTTCTGTCTCTAAAGGGTCTGCCCAGCGGTTCGCCAGTTGGTTTTGCCTCGCGTACTATTTTAATGGCTATTTTACTACTTGTCCGATATACATGTTTTGACCAAGATAGTTTACTAAATCTGATAGTGCTGGTTCTGAAAGGTTGTTACGACAAAGACCAAAGTCTCTATTGCCTCTGTGCCTCCACATGTCTACTGCTACACCGAGTCTGGGTTTAGATCTTCTTTCAAACCAGAAGAGCCTCCTTTATTCTTTAAGGAACATCAACCAAAACTCTGCTCGATTATGTTATTAGTGATTTAATGAAAGTATTGTAGACATGCAGTTACTGTTTTTTCCCAGGAGTTATGATTTTGGAAAATTACACGTAGGGGCTTATGGTTTAGGCTTAGGCTTTTCTTAGGATATAGTTAACTTATATAGTTAACAAAAATATTGTTTGCTAATGGTTCAACGATGGCTGATGGAATAGTGGTAGATACACGGCAAAGGGACAGCGGAAACCCGCTGTCGGTTTCTTGCTTCTGATTGGGGGAACTGGTTTCCTCTTACGGCTAGAATTCGCTTCGAGATCGCTTCGGGATCGCTTCGGAGATTCGAACAGCGTACGTCTTTAAAATCGCTTCGAGAAGCTCATCACAGCAAATGCGTGACAAAACTCAGTGGCAAATCAGGGGCAAAATAGCTTTATTGACTTTTTTGATGATATTTATGTTTATGAAACCTATTAAAAAGAGTCGAAAGAACGCTGTAAAATAATAAAAAACAACCCTTAATAGGGTGTTAGTTAAAATAGTGTAAACCACTACCAGATTATAGGTCTGTCGGTTTCGAGACGTACCCATATCTTCGTCAGGACCATCACTACAGTACTATGTTCAAATTACTGTACACTACAACCATAGTTTTGTTAACCTTTCACCAATATTTATCACGTGCGTGTTAATCTTGTCAAAGACAAGCATGCACCAACTTGCCTACAGAACGTTCAGGAATCTACTGGGGAAGGGGGGCGGAGTCTATAGTGGGTGTTACCAAATTTTTGTGAAAGTTATATTGAACAAAGGGCTGTATGGGAAATTGATTTGGATTTTATAAGAGGTCCTTTATTATTCACCGCTTCTCTAATGTAAAAAAATTCGAATTTATTTAATTTTCTACCCTTATTATTGGTATACAGTATTTTCACGACTGTTTTTAACTCAAATGTGTGATTCAATACTATGGTTGTGATGTATAGTGTCGTGAACATAGAAGCGTAAAGTTGGTCCTGACGAAGAGACGGACACGTCTCGAAACCGGTAGACCTAAAATCTGGTAGTGGTTTATACTAATTTAACTAACACCATATTATAATGTAAACCACAAAGTTAATGTTTTAAAAATGTTCTCATATTTGACGGCCGTTCAGAATCTTCTGTGTATAGTTTTCTGGGATATTCTGCCGTATGTAAGTGACCTCTCCGGCCAACGTTTCGAATCTCATTGCAGGTTTCATCATCAGGGCTGATGATGAGTGTGTGGTGAAGTGTAAGTTAAGTATTGCCTTGAAATACCGTACCGTAGTCACTAGGTATTGCCTTGCAATACTTAACCTGCACTTCAACACACACTCATCACATCAGCCCTGATGATGGACCCTGCGATGGGATCCGAAACGTCGGCCAGACAGGTCACATATACATGGCAGAATATCCCAGAAAATTATACACAGAAGTTAATGTTTAAAATATTAAAAATATAATAATACATACCAAAACGATTGGTCCGCGTATTGGAAATCGAGAACGACTTGAAATTTCGCCGAATAATGAGCTGGCGTGACGTTTCGTGCACCATTGCAGAAATGCCAACCACGAAAGTGACCAGAAACCAGAAAATCCTCACCGCGAAGCTTAAATTAAGTAATTCGAGTGCTGTCTGCTAGATGGGACTGTCATGTAGTCGAGAACCATTCATCGCAAATTGGAGACATCTATTGGAATCTTTTTAACCTTCACCACACCGCGGTGGAAAATATCCCCACGCAGTCATGCTATATATAACCGTAAAAGCATATTTTTTGAGAAATTTAAATGCGAATTAATAACTTTAGATACAGATTCAAATTTAAAATTCTTATTGACGTTTGCTAAACGTTTGCAAATACAAAATACATTTTATTATGATTTTTTACGGCCTATATCGGTTAATATTTTTAAAAAACAAATTATTTTCAAAATTTCAAAATGGCAGAGTTATGTCCAGTAAAGATTCTATTCCGTGATGCGCGCAGCTGGTGAAGATTATTATGTCGCCAAAATTTGAGTTAAATGAAAAAGTTAATTATTTTCATGTACGATATCTTCTGGTTTGTGTCTTCTGGGGTATTATGCCGTGTCTTACGACCTTTCTGTCCAACGTTTTGGATCCCATTGCAGAGTCTATCATCAGACTGATGTGTTACTGTGAGTGTTGGTGTTGTGGTTAAGTATTGGCTTTCCGTTCGGGTCCGGACTTGACGGTGAGCTCCGGACCCGAATGGTTGTGCGTTTTTCGGAAAAGTAGTTCATCGACTGGTCCTGGCGACCAGAATTCGACTCGGGTTACCCCCAAAGTAATTAGAACTAACATGATGTTGACCGTGGAAACAGCGCACGCCACACATGCGCGATGAAAATGTGTCACAAATAACTAATTGAATTAAGACGAAAACTATTCTAAATTGTATTTGTTTATATATGAAACTCTTAATTTTTATAACTGAATTTTTTCTCTAATTTCATTCTAATGTCATTCAAGTTTCTTTGTCACACTAAGATTTTCTATCTAGATGAAAAATTAACTGTCGATGGCCTGTTGTTAAAAAATAAAAACTAAACGTAATAACGCAAAGTAAATTATACTAGATTTTAAGTAATTGATGAATTTACATCGTTTTAAAATGCCAAATAAAATTATTAATCTCTCTTAAATTAATCTTTAAGAATAATTATATTATTCTAATAAGTTGTTATCAAATCTTCATTATATTGTAATTAAAACCAAACAAAGATATTTCATTTCTTGAAATTTAATCACAAATATCTAAATGTTTATTATCTATTAAAGTTTTGTTATTGTTGAGGTCATAAGAAATCAAATAAATTAGAATATTATACTTACTGAGATTAATTTCAACTGAGTATAAGTACATGGTGTTGAAAAGGATTGCATATATCTGAAACCATGCAAGAATATTTTCAGGATTTCTTCTGGAACCATAAAAAGGAGAGAAATAGTAGATGTTTCCCTTAAATGGTCATGTAACAAGGATTACAAGACTAAAAAGGTGTAGGTCAGGGTGGATATATATTTTTTTGTGTTTTTTTTTACCATTTTCTTTTAATTTCATCCGTATTGTATTACTACATACCATAATGTTAACAATATATAGGAGGTAGATTAAATTCTCTAAAAGTATATTGTATATTGTATTCAAGTGGTGCAGGTTCCATCTATTTTTGAAAAAAGTTTTTAAATAAAAATAAAACATGTTAACAAGAAAGGAGAGAACTCATTCTTCCATTTCAGCATTCCCTTTTCGACAATGGCATTTATAGCAACGCGCCCTCTATCAAAGTAACAACTTTATAGAAACCATTGTAATAGCATCTAAAGATTTGACAGCTACTAACTAACTAACATCTCAGCATTTCTTTCTTTATTCTGTTTACCACACTACAGCCAGCATTATATTCACTTCTAATTTGTTCATTCCTTACTCTATCGACCAAAGATTTTCCACGCAAACGCCTTAGTGACCGCATTTCCATCGCATTCAGTTAATTCCTTTTTTGCCAATTCCAGGATTCACTTCCATACATCAGACTTGACACTAGAACGCCATTTTCATTTTCACTTCGTAGTAGGAACGCATACATTATAAGTAATTATTTACTACTATAAATTAAAGAAAGGGACTACTTCTTTCGAAACTACAATAGAAATTAATAAGTCATATTGTGTGTTTTGTATAAATTTAAAATAAAAATCACATTTAAAATTTTAAACCATTGTAAATTCGCTTTGTCCTACCCAATTTAAACCAGTGAGTATTTTATTTTTTAGCTTAGATTGAAAACAATAAGAATATTGATGCGACCCGTTTTAAAAAAAAACAACACAAATCTTTCATAAATTACAACCAATATTATGATGTTTTAGTCAGTAGTAGCTTGTTGGTCTTGTGGTTAGGATTCTAGCCTCGTGATCCATTGGTCGCGGGTTAATCCTATTTTCATAGCACAAGCGTTTTGCTTAATTTTAAAAAAGTAAGAATATAAAGAATATACAGGATTATTTTCAGAAGTTTGTAGTTCAAGAAAAAGTTCGTTGATTTTGATATTCGGAACGGAGTGTTCGTTGAATGAAAAAGAGAGTACTTGTGAATATATTTATTTATCAAAGTATCAGTCCTCTTGGCTAATAAATATTCAACAACGAGGTGTGCAGGTTACAAGACCGATATATATTTTGTAGAATAGTTGTCAGCACTACCAGTGTATAGCGTCCATAAAAAGAAGAATCGATAAAACCGAAAAGTGTACCTTTATGTAAATCTTTTTTTTTTCAACCGATTTAAAATCATTAAAATTTAAATATAAAAGATTTAGGAACCATTGTCGTACTAATGGTATAATCGATTTACATTTTTAAATATAGTTTTACTCGCAAAACCTTATTTGGGGTGTTTTACTTTTCCTTGCGGCATTTAAGTATTCAGAGCGTGGAAGATAATTTTCGCGGTGGTTAAAGAAAGATGCATAAGTAAAATAAAAACAGTAAAATATAAATTAATGAAATATATTTTTTAGAAATTTGCAAATAAACAAAATAGGTATAATCCTTGAGAATACAAGAAAATACAAACAAATTAGATCAATCATTTTATAAAATTCACACACAGGCTTGGAGATCTCAGTGATCAAACAGGGTTGTTAATGTATATTAGATTATATAGAGAGTATTTAGTGGGCGTCTAGTTTATTATTGATTATTTTGTAGTGTCATTGGGTCCGTATTTTTAAGTGATTATTACCGAGATTAGGTGTTTTTTCTTTGAAAAAGTTGTGTCTATCGTCATATGACATACATATATAAAACGAAAGCTCAGATGACCTTGTGATTTTACCACATGTAATAACGAAATAGCTCAAATTGTTTTGTCTCAAATGAATCAAATAAATAGCAAAGAGTCTTTTAACTTATTTTATAACAGCTTCAATAAATGCAAAATGAATTTGTGGTGACATTAAATTATTATGTTGTTAATGTCTATACTTTGATTTTTAATATACGTTGTATCCTGATGAAGGGGCCATTTTCCTGAAATCAGTTGGTATTTTTCAAAAAATTAGTGGTGATAGCAAAGTATATTATAGTTTATTATATTTTTAACACATTATGGGGGATAAAAGTTGGATACCTCTCTAAAAAAATCTCGAATCAAAAATATCCATGATGGATTTTCCATTTCTATCTGGGGCGACCTGCCTTCCGATCGTATTTACCAAGAAGATATAAATTGAAAATTATTTCTTTGAAATTTGCAAGCCAAGCACGTATCTAAGTCATCTTAATTGATATGATTTCCTTTCTACCGGTGGTGGGGGTTAGAGAGAAAGGCTAGTTAGGAAAGGATGTTTGACCGTTTCTCGGTGCAGATGATCTCGATCACGGGGAATTTAGATGTAAGCTCCACGATTTAGGGCTTGCCCCGGACCCGTGGTGTACCTGCAGCCGGGTGAGACAGACGGCGGAGAACATCCTTTGGAGTTGCGATTTATTGAGGGATGCTAGAGAAGATGATGGTTTAGATGTATCAGATCGGGGCTCTATAGGGAACTCCGATCGCTCCAAAGCTGCGCTAGAAACCTGGAAAAAAAAAAATAAGGCTCTGATCGTAAACTACTCCTAGTATATTCATGTATACAATTTATCTAATGTTAGAGGTTTTTTGTTTGAACGGTAGCCTTGCCATGTGAAACAAAGAGAAAGGAATTTCGAAGAGGGATTTGTGTCGTATGGATTATTAGAGAAGTAACGATAATGAGGCACACAAGTAATCTTTAACTGAAATTTACTGAAGTAGATTTACAGGATTCAATTACCTAACAAAGCGCACTATCACTCATGACATTTTCGAGTCCGTATACAGTATACAGAATATATTACAACATTTGCTGATTAGTTTTTGTATAAAAAATGTTTTAGGATCGGTGAATTTATTCATCCTTATCATTAGCCCATTTTGACGTAAGTCTTATCTAATTTCGCACAATTGATACATTCACAACTCTATCAGTCTCCGTAAGTTAACACATTTAGATATACATATTTTTATTTTGACTCGCCGTTGATCTCTTATTTATCTATGATCTATGTGATCTTACACGAATATTGTTAAAATTAAAATTGATGAATACATATGTAAAACAGTATACAAATATTTTTTCTAATTTTCCCTAAAAATGACTTAACACAATTTGTCTGTACACTGTAGCATTAAATACCGCAGATTTATGCACGAAAAGATTTTATTAAGGGCGAGAAGCAAAGGACGCGGAAAAGCTGAGTGGACTTCCACCGAAACCACCATCCCCCCCTCCCGTTCCTCCCCTCCCTCCCTTCTCCCACCGTATCGACCACCCACAACTTCGGCCTCTCGCCATACACATTGTCCCTGACGCATTCATTACGAGTCAAATTTATTGGAATATTTTTGAATTTTTTTTCTAACGTGATTATATATTTTTTGCTGCCGTCTGCCCTATTGTAGTAAGCTTTGGTCCATTTTAAACGAAAATGTATATTTAAGAAAAAGTTTCAGCAAGAAATTTCTAATACTAATACCAACGTACTGGATTGTTACGATTCACAGTTATAAGGAAACGAACTGAGGAAAAAGATAGTATATTTTATTTTCTCTGTTTATTTTATTTATTCGATTTTTTTTTATTATTAATTCTATAACAGGGTTCAACTACCAATTATTATACTGAAACTAATCACGAATACACCAAGGCTTAAAAATATTCTGCTTCTTTCTTCCTCAGCCTTCTTCTGTTGGATGTAGTCCTCTTCCATTTTCTTCCACTCATCTCTGTTCCTTCTACTTGGCTTTGAAGTTCCTCCTGATTGTTGGACTATGTCATCAGACCACCTTTTGGGAGGTTTTCCTCTTTTCTACTTCTACTTTTCGTATGACAATTATACAATATTTTATATTACTTAAAAATATATCATGAATATACTGTTACCTCACGTATGGCCATAATACTATATTTTATTTTAAAATATTATATTTCAATAAAAATATGATTAAATGGTGAAAATATTTTTGAACAACCTAAGTACTAAGAGCGATCACAGTGTATGCGTATGTTAATATAGTCAAAAGTGTGGATCGCTTTTCTTTTGTTCACGCAAAAAAAATAATGATATATTAAAAGTAAGAGTGTGCAAGCAAATGATTTTATTGACATATGCGCACACTATGATCGTTATAAATACCGCGGCTGATATAAATATATTTTCTTTTTTCTGTATTTTTATTAAAACATGTTTTAAATTTTTGTTCTAAATGTAAAATTATTTTCTCCGTTTCAGTCTTGGTCGTATTTGATGTTGCAATTAATTCTTACCTCACTTAACTGAAATTAATAAAACTAAATTATAGTTTTCGCTTATCCATCTTCGCTTTCGTTGACTTGAAGTGTCTGTTAATTTTCCGCTGCCTTTATTTAATTTTATTTATTTTAGGAAAAGTCAAAAGCAAATCTTAAATCAACATATAAGAGATAAAAAAGTAAATTATGCCAATTATAAACTTTTCACTTAAGGGGGAATACTTAATTAGACATTTCGAAAAAATCGATTTCTTAATTTTTGCATTTTCTTAATGCTTGTGGTCTGGTGAAATTTTCAAGCAAAAATTAAAAAAAAGTATCAAAGTTATAGCTGATATAGTGGTATCCCTTTATTGATTACGCGCCACTCCACACGACGCCGGGCTACACGCAGGTAGCTGCCTGTCCAGCTCTTTCATAATAGAAACGTAAGACCTGTTTCTATTATGTTTGCGAAGAGTGTTCGATAATATAGGAATTCTAAGCAAGGTGGAGGACTTATATTATGGACCTGGAATCGATGATTTTATATAAGTTGAAAGACTTCGCGATTTATACATTGCTCAATTATCAAACGTGTTTTATTCGAAACCATGTTTTGAAAATCGGCGACCAAAATATCTCGGCAACCACTGAACCGATCAACTTGAAATTTCTAGTGGTTATCATAAAACATTAAAGACATAATTATCTAGTCTTTGTCGTAGGATTTTTTAAGTGACTTTTTTTTTTGTCGGCATAGTAAACTAGAATTTTTCCCTAGAAACGCTATTTTAAATTCAAATGTCCACCATTTAGTTAAAAAACTGTATTTTCATGTAAATTATAGTGTCAATTTTGATAATCTTTTTTTTCTTCTGATGATAACAGATGAAATGCAAGTGGTCACCGCGGAGGACCTTTTTTTTCGGCAGTCGACAGAACCCAAGAATTTTCTGCCAAAGTAGAATATTTTTTATAAAAAAATTACCATATTCTTAAAAGTATGTACTTTCATGAAAAAATGATACAAATACCATTAATCATATAGGTTTTCTTAAAAAAATTCACTAAAAATTAATTTTTTTTACGCATCGTAGGTAGGTATTCCCTTTTAAGAGTTTTTTTACAAAAAGTTTACTAAAACTTTGTTTTTTTTTGAGTAAATAACAGATGCAAAAAATAAATATAAATATAATTTTAATTTCTAAACGTAAAATAGTCATAGGTAAAAGTACTGTAAAAAACTCATTCCGTTTTCAAAAAATAATATGATTTCAAAATTGTTATTGAATAAAATGAAAACATTGACTAGGTAAATGCTTAATAAATAAAATACTCTAAATTTGATTTTTTAAATATTTCAGTTTGTTGAAAATTAACTAATATGTTAATCCATTATCTACTATATCGCATATATCAATCATTAATCAAAATATACAATTCTCTACGTAACAATGTCCGTAACAAACGATACCATAATGCTCAAATAATAATGTGATATAATGTAATAATGAGGTATAAGAAGCAAAAAAGCATAATTCTCTATTTAATAATGTCCATCACTAACGTTATCAAGACGCTACTCTAGATAGCGCTGTTCTCCCAGCACTAACTGGCTGCCGAAATATATAACAATAATTTTTGATGGGATATAGCATATTAAAAAATAATTATACATATATAAGCAGGTATAATTATAGTTAATTGGTTTCCAAATTTTATAATTAATTTAAATAAATCCTCTTCTTCTCGTGCCCTGTCCGTTTAACGGACGTTGGCAATCATCTTGGCTATGCGGACTTTGTTTACTGCGGCCCGGAACGGCTGCACAGTAGACTGGCCAAACCACTGTCTCAAGTTGTTCATCCATGAAGTCCTCCTTCTTCCAGGGCCCCGGCAATCTTTCCCTGCATTATGAGATGCAAGATCATATTTCTCTGGATGTCTCATCACATATCCTAGATATTGCAGTTTTCGGATTTTTATTGTTTTAATAACTTCTTTATCTTTATTCATCCAAGCCATAATATCTTAATTCGTAGCTCTGTCCATCCAGCTTATTTTGAAAATTCTTCTGTTGATCCACATCTCGAATGCCTCAAGTTGCCTTATCAGTTCTTCGGTAAGCGTCCATGCTTCCATTCCATTTTAAATCAATATGATAAACTATCGTCGTCTGTATCAGACTCCGAATCCTCATCGTGATTTAAATTAAATCGATTTAAGTCTGTGGTCAACGTATCCTGATCTTGCAGTCACCGTATCTTTAAATAAGCAATATTAAATGAAGAAACGTACGCTCCGCGTGACTGCCAGTGTGATACTGAAGTAGCCAATGGAGAAGCTTTAAAAAAAGAAAACCACTATACAATTTACGTGTTGCAGAGGGCATCTCTCACACTAATGCAAGTGGCTTTCAATAAGTGAATGGACCCTATACGAATCTTCACCTCGTTATTCCCTGCATCTGCCCTCTTGACCTCTGATTGGTTTACCGCTTTACGGAACATTTGCACTAAAGGTCCCGATTACCACATTGAAGAGAAATGTATGTGATTATTTAAAAAGTAACCTATTAACACGCCATTTTGAAAGAGAAGATAGAACGCCTCCTCCCATCACACTACTTTGCCTCGTCCACTTTCATACTTATCCTCATGCACATTCTCTGTTACTTGAATTGAAATTTTGTTTAGGTACCTGATAATATTCCTCTTGCAAAGAATACACTCCCCATATATTATCTTTACCATCCTTTTCTCGCTCGATATTCCACATGATTAAACCGTCTAAGTGACCCATTATCTATTCTATTGAGTTCGCTACAGCCATTATTACAGTTTTTACTAATGTGTTCATTCTTAACACATTTTTTCAACGCATGAGCCAAAGCGACTGCATTTTCAAGGCATTCAGTATATTTTCGTTATTTTTGTTGCCAATTCTTGGCTTCATTTCAATACATTAGAGTTGGTGCCAGAACTACAATGGGGATTTCTATCATCTCTGCCTACCTTCACAGAAAATCTGATGGTTTTTCATCAAAGGTTTTTCTTTAAAAAAAAAACTAGTCTTTTCCTTATACTATCTACTGCAACAGAAAACAATCTGCTTATTCCACTGACGTATTGAATGGACATCTTATGTGCACTGAGACTGCTGATGATCGTGGCCAAACCATTTATTGCACCCCCACATTAATATTCCCTTTACCCACCCTCTTAGTCTCTTACTTTCCTGCCTATTGCGATCATATTTCGTCGTCCACCGTGTTTCTCTAGAGCGATCTACTTAAAACACATTTCCAATAAAGGTTAATCATTTGAGTGGCCAAATCGAAAAAACTCCATTCACAAAAAGTCCACTTTAATCGGTTTTAGATTAAAATCATTGCTGGATTTATAATTTGAGGTGCTTTAAAACTCGGTCGAGTTTTACATTAAAAATCTCCATGACCCACTTTAAATTAAGTAAAATGTACTAACTGGTAAATTTTGCTTTTAATAATTAATAAAACAATGATTACATAAGTACTCGGTAGATTAGACTAGATTTGACTATAAGATTTGACTTCAAAATTTTGTAAAATCGTTTGCTTCTATATTTCACAGATGTAGCTAGATATCACGTTTAAACATTGCGTTATGTCAATACACAAAATGACTGCTCATCCGCCTGCCTTATATACTGGCCGTCCTCCTTCTATTTTTTAGAATACTCTTGAAAGTCTACGACTCATTTCGGCCCCTCTGGGCGTTTCCAAACTCTTCTCAGTAATTTTAGATTGAGCGGGAACATTGATTGTTCAGCACTATTCCTGAATTTAATCGGATTATTTATAATTATTATATTATTATATAATTATAATATTATACGATAATTAACCGGAATAAATAAAAAAAAAAAAACCTTTTTTTGTTACCACTTTGTCTTATATATGTGTTTGGGGGCCGATGGTTTCTACATAAGAAAACAATACATAAAATTAAAATTGGAAGTAAAGACATAATTGAAAATAAAAAAATAAGTATAAAGGAGTTCAACAGTTAATTAGAAACCATGTGAAAACATATTTAAAAACACTGAACTATGTAACGCTGGGTACTGACTTCTAGTATAGTATATATCAAGGTAGTATTTATTTCACGTTGTGTCTTCTACGTATGTTTGTACATTAAAACTTTTGCATTATTTTTTCTCTTATTCGACTTTATCTGTCGGGCGTGGAGACGTCCCGAAGTGATTTATTAACCTGTTTTCAAGACATGGGTTAAAGACAGTTTCACTATCACCATATTTTTTACTATCCTTTTCCCGCTCAAGTTCTACTATACCTACTTTGTTCGTCTGTGCTTCTTCACTATGTTTGAACACTTAATTCTCTTAACCTCAAGTTTATTTTGCTACTATTGATAAACTACCTTTTTACAATGGAAAATCCATTTTTATAAAACGTTAAGATAATTTAACCTTGTGTATGCCAGGTGCGTGCGGGTATAACATTGATGTATGCGCTGCACGGTAAAATATATTCTGATAAAAAAATCGAAATTAAATATTTATCTGAAAAAATTTTATGATATATAACTGACACTTTTTAATGTGCACTAGAACAAGTTGAGTGATATTATCTTATCCCACAATAAGAAAAAAAGAATATTAAAAATGGCTCTATGACAATTTTATAGAATGGTTTCATAATTAAGGTATAAAACGATAATAATATTATTTGTAATAGTAGTATTATAATTTGCACCTTATAAATTAAGGAAAGGTAACAAGCACGTTGAATGAAAAATTATCTAAGGGGTAGAGTGCCTTTTATTTCCACTCGAAGAGAAACTCCGAGGGTGAAAAAGTACAACAAAACAATTGAATTCTAAAATGTGAGTAAGCTTTAATACAGCAACTACATGTGTAATTAATTATGGTATATAGGCGGGCGATCAAAGCGTAGTACCATCAGATCCAGATAAAGGATTATTGTTATCAGAGAGATGTATTTTCTGCATTTGTAGTGATTCAGATCAAATTTGGTTATGGATAAAACAGCCACGTTGGCCGAAAAATTATCAATGAATTGAATCAAAAATTATCAACGAATTGAGACAAGATTTTTGTGCGTTGTAAAAAAACTTTTATAAACATCAGATCTCTATAACAGGGATTTGAAACTCTAGCTAGAAAGGTCTAAATATACATATTAGGTAGATTATCCCAAAAATCTCAACCTGGAGAACTTCCGAATGAGTAAAATTGTTAGATTGACTATAAATGGACTAGGGCAAAATGCGTCCCAAGTAAATTGAACGAGAAGAATAAAAAAAAAATGGGTGCGTCTACTTGTGTAGGCTCGTTAGAAGTTTTACTTCTTTGGCATACATCAAATAAAGAGCGCATCATTTCTCATAGCACAACCGCCAAAGTACAAAGAAATGTGCAGAACTAACTGAAACGAAACACCACAGCAAGAACTGACGACTAAAGAAAAATCCGCAGATTGCAGTTCCCTGATCCATGTTATTCTGCATAACAGCGACATCTCTCGAGTTTCTTATACACCGAGTTTAAAAACTATCGGGAGGATTTCATCAAATGGCGGTAATAAAGTAAAAAAAAATGTTTAAAATAAATTCATACTGTGAAAAATTCCGGTATAAATAAATGTTTACCTTTATCGCACATAAAGAAATATAACTATAACAAGTAGTTTATTCCAATACATTTGCTTATGAAGTTCTATAAACCATAAAAAATGTAGCCCTGCTTTAAGCCATCTTTTTCCTTGCCAACAATTCATCTCCGTTATCATGTACCCTCGTTGCCCATGGGTAGTTGGCGGTCTTTAGAGGAGGCTCTCAGGTGGCCGAGGAATTCACGAGGGTGCCGCTGGAAACAACCCTTGAACTCTTTACCTTTTCTAGGTCAGGATCGCGTGTGGGGCGGGTTGTTACAAAAAATAAACCCTTGGTAAATATGTGTACTTCCGGTATTCAAGAAAGAAACGCAGGTAAAATGATGTAGACCAAAGCAGACTAATAAAGAGATAAAAATAAAGTATAGCGTTGTTCTGAAAATAATAGACGAATTAAATTTCATATCATTATTAACGTTCTCCTTAATTTTTTTGGCACTTATTGACTACGGCTTTCAATTTGAATTATTTTCATACTTTAAAAAGAGATTTTAAATAGATGACGAGTAATTTTTCGCATGATTTTAAACATGAACATTATGCATCTAGAAATGTTCAACGTTCAATAAGTTTTAAATTTAAATTTTATAAATTAAATTAAATTAAATAAATAAAAAAATGTATATTATTGCAAAAATATTGTGTCAAAATTTCAAGTCAATGGTAAAAAAATTGACGAAAATATGAGCATTTCAGCGTTGCTCAGACTGATTTTCTATTCTGAGGGACGCGCTTACCTGATGATTACCGGACGCGCTATTGTATTGGAAGAGTTTTGAGTAGACAAAAAGATACTCTAGATCTTCTTGATGAAAGCTATTTGCTGTATGGACCTGGCATCGATGACTCTGTGTAAGTACAAAAGAATTGTCGAGTTTTATTTTGAATTTTATAGTGTGCAAAACTTTAAAGCGTTTATTTTTTTTGAAGTCCGTGTAGGCCATAACTCAAAATCGACTAAACCGATCATTTTGAAATTTTGCAAGGTCTTTTTTAACATAATTCACCAGGTATCCCTGGGAGCTTTTTTTTAATAACTGTTAATTTTACAGTAACAAATTGGACAATTTTTTTTGCTAAAATCGGTGTTTTGGCTAACAAGTGCTACCAAAAATTGAGAAATCGAAAAAAAGTTCTTAGGGGTTTACCTTGAAAAACATTTCCTTTAACGAGTTCATTTT
The DNA here is from genome assembly GCA_016648135.1 of Agrypnia vestita. Classification (NCBI taxonomy): domain Eukaryota; kingdom Metazoa; phylum Arthropoda; class Insecta; order Trichoptera; family Phryganeidae; genus Agrypnia; species Agrypnia vestita. The sequence goes on from JADDOH010008792.1 coordinate 28,961, forward strand.
GATTTTTTGTTTCAGGCGATTCTGTGGCGAGTTACGATGTACCGCAAAACAATGAAGCGCCTCCGGAGGTTTACTGCCACTCGCTTGAATATAAATATTTTGCAATGAAAATTTTTCAAAACAATGTTTAAAAAATGTTTTATTATATGAAAATTAAGTAAATAAACTAGCACTACCTGTATCGCCAAAAAATCTCAACAACATGCCTTTTTTTCACCGAATTAACCTTACCCGCCCCCCACCACCCATATATAATCTAATTGATAAATACTCTAGAGGTGCTTTCGTATTACTGTTAATGTAATCATGCCAAGTAAGAACGTATAGCTGCGTTTTGCGTCGTATTCATGCACATTTCCTCTTCTGGCGCGTTTCGGATGACGTTTAATAGGTGGCAGTAACCGTCATTCATAATAGCCGCTATTCCAGTATCATGACTGCCCCAATTGAGAATTTGGAGGTTCGATTAAATACATATTAAAATATAAGGATTATTTATAAAACAATACAAACCGTTACCTGCATGCGAATTCCCACCACCAGCTAGTACAGAAAAGGGATTTTACGAACACCTTATCAATGAGGACAAAACTAATTTGTCAAGATGAATATGTAAAAGAGGTGATGATAACACGTAGCGAATGGATACTAAAGGCGATAGATGCAGTATTTTATAAGACCAAATTCTGAACGAGCCGGCAAACATAACTGAGGTCGGAGGTCGGGTTTCTGCCCTTTTCCAAGCGTTACTGATGGAATTGCCCGAACTCTTAAGAAATAATAAGATATCTAGACGGTTTTCCGGACAAACGCTTAAGTAAGGGTTGTTGAGATCATTAAAAGAGCAAGACTGCCTAAAAAATGTCGGTGTCTATATACTCGACTGCCAAGAATAGGATACGGTTTACGTGCGATAAAAAACAGCGCGCCCTATTTTCAAAAGGGTCTGCAAATTAACAAGCGCACACGGCCTGCAAACTTGACCATTCGAGAAAATCAGCTACGGCTGAGCACCTTAAGAATACCACTCATGTTCTTTGCATTCGAGCCGAATATCCTAGGAGTCATCATGCACATCTTGTTATGGCACTTGAAATCTATAAGCACCCGGTGAACATCAATAGAGACGATGGTCTCAAACTGAAAATCTCATGATATCCGGTACTTCAAAACCAATCTAATCGCGGAATCACAGCCAATAATACATCCTGATTTCAACACCGTATTCCAAGTCAATACTTAATCATCATCAATACTCATAGCAGCACGGATAAGGTATATAAAAACGACGGCATAATATCCCAGAAAACTCTAACCAGTGAGAGTTTGTGTTGTATAGTAACGGTATCCAGAAGTTTATCAAAATGATCTACTAATCAATTTCAGTTAATTAAGCTAGCTCGTGAACCCTTGCATTGCCTGTAAACAGTGTGGATCCAAGAAGATGCCGTAAATATATCATCAGGTACTGCTTTAACGGGTGCTTTCAGCACGTGTCGAATGGCATGATTATATTAAAGGTAACACAAAGAGACGAGATTTTTTCAAAGGAGGCCTTGTTCACGGATGATAGCGAGCTCATCTTTCCACTCTAAAAATTTCAATATTTACAGAAGCATTGAAAAGACCCATAAATTACTTCCTTATCGGGGCAAAGATTGCCCCAGTCGGTACAAAGTTGCAAAATCGCGGAAGTAAATTCATGAAATGATTTCGCCTTTAATAAGAAAATGCTCGTGGCGCACCTTTTTAGATTTCGCGAATCGAATTCCGAGAATTTTCCCTTAAAAGCCACCCCATCGAACAGTTTGGTTTGATACATATCTATTTGATTACATGTTATGGCGTTTTCGTGCCAAGATCGGAGGAGGTTCGGTTCTCGGATTTCCCCACAGCTCCGGCCTCGTATTACCCACTCTTTATTACGCTTCTCCAGCAATAGTGCTGGGAATGCTTATTTTCGAAAGAAAATACCAATAGTGCTGCTAGGAAAGAACAATTTAAAGCGAAAATTATCCCAACACTATTATCCGGGGAGTTTGGTTACTTGTTTTCTGTTTTGATATGACCAGCTCATTTTCAGTAGAATGATTTTGGAAAAGAATATCAAATTGAATTTTAGATTAGACATTCCATCATCATCATCTGTCTTTATTTCTTTATTACTAAATATGAGATGTTTAAAAACAAATCCACTACGACCTAAGCGACAAAATTAAGTACCTATTTTTGACACAATTAACAGAATATAAGTTATCTTAAAATTGACATTTCTCTCTTAGTCGGTGAGGTAATAATTAACCATTGCAGTCCTTTTAAGTAAAAAGACAGCGCTAATTTGCTTCAATCTTTGCAAGCCTGAGCCTAGTTTGAAGCGACGAATAGCAAGCCACTTATCATGCCTCATTCCTCCTTTTTCTTGTCCATTACCACTCATTATCAATTTCTTCAGATTATCTCCCTGTCTTCTAGAAATATGTCCAGAGCATAATTATAAATAATTATTTACTTGCATGTCGTGAAGAACTTTACTTCAGTTCCGAGTTCTTTAATTACGCAGTTTATGGCATATCATCGATTTTAACCACCTAAATCTCTATTTTCAACAAGAAAAATGTTGCTTCTGAACCCTTTATCTATCATCTGTATGCAAATTTATTTTGTTTGTAGTCCTTCTTATTGATATGTTACCCGCTTTTCTTCTGATGACATTGCTCCAACAAGTTTGTATCCAGCTCTTCCTTATCAGTGCTTAGCTCCACCCGGACCCTTGCCCTCCAATAACATATGATCTGATCGTTTGATAGGTCCAACCCACTGCTGGGTGAGGATGTAGTTGTATGTTCGTGTGTTCATTTTATGGATTATTCTCACCAGGGAGAAGCCACCGGAAACGAGTGTATGGGTGCATCTGCACTCACCATTATAAAAGTTCACCAAGTATAGGTACGAGTAAGATGGCCATCGACCCGGCAACACAGACAGCATATCACTGGCTGGAACATCTCAGACGTCCTTTGTTCTCGAAACATATATAAACACTGAGGTCGGTATCTCGACACAGCTCTCGCTACACCGACCTCAACAAGATGCGTTGGAAGCTCTGCTCAATAACACTTCGAATTATTCCGTCATTTTTACATTCATGATATCGTAATAATTGTAAATTTTCATACTTAAAATAAACGCTGTAAAACCTCTCAAGAGTTTTTAACCGAGACTTCACGACTTTGGAGAATCCCGTCAAGAACGAGTGGTGACCTCATAATTAAAAGTAATTTCTCTAAGACACATCTTCACAGCATCTACTTTCACCTAAAATCCTCCAAAAGTGAAATGATACACATAAAATTAATGGACAGTTACACCAAAAAAACAGGGAATAAGTCTTAACGCGTGGCGGGGACCTTTGATGGAACCGCGGCGACGGTGTATTCCAGAACACCTCCAATGGTAGAGGTCATTCGCTTTTCGAGCGTTCCAGAATTCTTGCTTTCCTTCTATCTTTTTGATGACTTTGGTGATGATTTGAAATTTCTCAGTGAAGACTACAATTTTTTACATTTGAAGAAGAAAAGGTGCAGCAGTGAGCGGTGGAATATTGTCTGATATATTTTTTTTTGTTCTTTGTTCAATTGCCAACACATTGTAACGATATTGGCCTATTCAAATAGACATTGCTGAAAAATTATACGAAAATATCTATCTGCTAAAAGCTCATGATAAGGAGAAGCTTCACAATTCATAAATACTTGCGTTCCTGCTCGTGCGATCGTACCGCGCCGCCCCAGGGGGAAATTGTAACGATATTGGCCTATTCAAATAGACATTGCTGAAAAATTATACGAAAATATCTATCTGCTAAAAGCTCATGATAAGGAGAAGCTTCACAATTCATAAATACTCTATAATTAAATATTTGCCGAGTAAGTAGGTGCGGACGAGCCTTTATTATTTCTGCGCGCGGGCGTGTAACGCATGCATTATGTTATTTTGACGAAACGAGCCAATCAAAGACGGTTGATGGAGAAGCGGCTCTGGCCAATGAGAGGCGTCCTAAGATGGTGGACTTTACACGTAGGTTGGAGTCAAAAATGGCGAGAGGTTTTGACTATATAAGCAATACAAATTGGAGAAGCAGCCTTGATTTTGCAGCTTTGAAATCGGCCGGAGGCTTTGTCGAAGGAAGTCCGAAATAAGGAAGATAATTTAGAAGGACCGAGGAAAAAGCCGGAGGTTTATAATAATTCAAAGGAGATTTGGAACAGCGAAAACAGATAAGCATTTCCAATATTATTTATTTCTATTGCCTTTTACGTGTATTCAATTTAGAACTTTCTGGATCGTAACAAATATTGATACATGTTGTGGATTGTTTCGTTACGTATTTTGGGCCTAGGGATAATTATTACTAAACGCGCATCAGATTTAATATACGAGAAATCGTAATTTTGCGGCTGTGATAAATCCAGCCGGTGAATTATTTCATAACGCTTATGAAATATTTAAATGCGTCGCGGTCCATACGGACAATCATTTAAATTTGATATTCATATATTACCAAAGGTATAAAGGCTTTAAAAATGGATTATTTTACTGTCGAAGTGTGTTTGTTTTGTGGGACTTGAAATTCAGAATAGTTGTGTATATTTAATGTCGCGATTTTGGTTCGGTATGTACGAGAGTTTCTTCAGGGCGGATGTATCTTTATGCAAAGGAATGTTATGTTATCTATACTGGCGATTGAATACCCGGGTTTCTGTGGGATTTGCCTAGTAGCAATATGATAATTGTTGTATTGCATGGGTAGCGTGCAATACGGTCTTCAGCTGGGGATCACATTTATATTATCTATTACGGTTAATTATTTTACTATCTAAATGTATATTTTGAAAATAACGTGTGGACATCTTCTCGAACGGCAGATAATTTCAGACAAAGAGTATAGATCTTATCAATGTATAATATTCGTTTTATTGCTGTTTATGTACGATTCCAAGTTCTACGTGGTACGAACCTATACTGAAGTCGGTTGATAGGCGGCTAATTTACACGTACTTTTGTTGTCGCTCGATATATAAACAAATGAATCTAAAATGAACCTATTCGTTCAATAACTTACGTAGGCTGTGTATGTAGTTATATTACGCAATATATCGCAATTGGGAAGATTTTGGCAAATAGGAATTTATAACGTTTTCAAGTTAATATTCAATTCCCATGAGATGAAATACATTTGCCGAAGCTAGAATTGCGCGTGAGCGATGGAAGGAGGGAGAATGTGTATTCTTTTGCAGATTTGAAGCTGGCGGAGTTTTATAATAACGAGCAGCATTCTCGATAGAAGGAAAGTGAAGGGCTGCACAGGCGCTGGTAATTGCTTAATTTTGGAGAATCCGTAATATGATTTTGGATCAGGATGCCATCTCAGAAGCAGACCAACTACAGAAATAAGATAAGAACCTTTAATATTATTTATTCTCGATATTTTCTTATGTGTATCAAATAGAATGTTCGTGTTACATAATTTGTCATTGTCACATAATCACTATTCATTTCATTACGTGGGTTCAGAGTTCGACGGTAACGGACGCGGTAACAAGTTGGTACTTGTCGGGACGTGACGTCGGGATTATTTCTTAATTATCTTTAGGATAGAAGCGAGGTCATTATACGTGCATTCTGCATTTCAAACGTTTTACTAACATATATAAGTACATATTATTGCGTTTTACAAATTGAATAGGATCGCGGGAAATAGGCATTTCGTCCGGTTGTGCAATATTAACTTCCAACGTAGCATAATAAGATCTTATTACTGGCGCTAGACTCTCAAGGTTAGGCACGCGGGGATTATAAATGGAATAATGAACGAGAACCGAATGGGGAGTTCATCTCCTCTGGTCGGGGGGCGGGAAGCCGTTGCGTCTTTCACGCCCCGTGATCTTGGGAGGCTGAATTTCGATTGTGATAAAGATGAAGTTAGATTTACTCGCGTGCCATAAGCAACTATACATAAGACAGGGTCGAATGTCGGAGCGCGCGTTCTCGGCTATGGAGGCTGATTAGAATGGGAGACATCTTGGATTTGGGACTAGGTAAGGCTATCTCAACTGTATCTACCCGGTTAAGACAGGGTTTTAAAGCCAAGAATTACAGGATAGTCTGAAGGTCCTGGAGCGGCGACCCTCAAAGATCTAAGGGGAAGAACCTCTCACATCTTTTCAGGCCCCTTAGTGCGACGAGCTCGGGCTCTGGTTATGAATGTATGTGAATGTATTAACTCCGTACTCAAGGACGAGATAGGACGTTCCTCATGAACGAGAAATTATAAGATGCAGGTAGCAGTTCGACAATCAATACTTATGCTCGGGACCGCTTTAATGAACGAGATAGGGCGTTCATCATGAACGAGAAACTGCGGGAAGCAGTCAGCAGTTTAACAATCAACTTTTATGATCGGGACCGCATTCAGGAGCGCGATGGCATTACTAACACCATCATACTCATCATTCACCACTTTTTCTAACTTGTTGTATACAGAGACCTTCGGCGTTCTCTCTTCCCGGCCAGCGAGAAACATATCAGGAATTTCACAATCAATTGTAATAATCATGCTGTAATACCATCATTTTAATATCTCTAGTCAATAAGACTACACCGTGGGATCAATCACATCAACTATAATTGGCGATGCTAACATGGCTCTGACTGACGCACTCAGGGAGGAGTCTTTTCCAGTCACCCAGTTAGTTCATTCAGACCTCTTCAGCAGTAAATATCATAATAATCCGGCTCATGTAGCCGCAACGTGGGATCCTCATTATTATACACCAGTCAATTTGACTGCCCCGCGGGACAATATACAAACCTTAATATCAGACGCAGGATTTCTCCCTGATATGTTTGTCGCCGGGAGGCGAGGACTTCGGAGGATTCCAGCAAGAGCAACAGAGTCTCGGCTTGATCTTGGTCTGCAGCTTAGCATGGGAAGCTATTAATTACACAGGAGGTAGCTACCGGGTACAGCGTTGTCGTTGGGGCTGTATCGGAGCCTAAAATCTACGTAAAAGTAAAATCAGAATCAACTTGACTCTTATAAAATATGACTTATGAAAGAATCGAAAATTTCGATTTAGAATCACGGGTTGTAGTAAATTAAATATCAGACACAACCTCCCCGAGCCTCTGTTGCGCCTAGTTGTTATGAATATATGTTTACTCTTTCCACTATATACCATGAACAGATAAATCGGGCCGAAGACCACCAAACGCGCTAGTGGTAAGCATTGTATGTATTCTGGAGAACCCAGCCGTTAATTTGCATTTCGAATATTGTGTGGCTGTCTTATAAGTATAATCCTGTATTAATTGACCGTGATTTATCTAATCTGGATGACCGGCAGATCCAGTATACTATTGCATTAAAAAAAAATACGTTAAAAAATAGATATTGCGTGTTGTTGCGCAATACTAGCGCTAAGTTCCTATTATGTACCGTCGGTTGTATTATGTGGATACCAAGTTATACTCAGAACTCCCTAGGATGTATTTCGCACGTGAATTTGTCAATCTAAATATTCCATGTAATCGTGACCTCGCACTCAGCCGTGGGATCCGACCAAAGGTTCTAATATGAAACATCGGTAACCAGTTGGCATCGTTCTCGGCGGAAAATCTAC
>JADDOH010008793.1:0-22784 GCA_016648135.1 Agrypnia vestita
TAAATACCCTGTTTTAATGAATCGTTTTGTTTTCGTTTATATGTTCCATTAATCGTTTTTTATTATACTTTTTAAATAATCGTGAGCCATGCACTGATTGCGTGTCACACTCTAATTATATAAAGTTGTCATTCCAGCAAGTTACGGATAGACAACCAAATTATTATATTTAGATATTTGAGGTTACATTTCTGTAAGTAGGAGTTTTCATTCTTTTCATAAAATTCAATAAAGTAATAGACAATGATCAGTGTAGATTTATACAACTTAATACTTTGAGCATCATTAATATATAATTTATCTTTATTTTAGTTTTTAAATATTACTTCTACCGCATACATGCATGAATGTTTTTTATAATCGTTTATTATGGTCAGTCGTTGATATTTTCTAATAATCGTTTTTCTCCAGTTTTCATAATCAGATTTTATGATTTATATCTTTTGTTATTATGTTTATTAATCATAAGGTTTTACGTTTATATGTTCCGTTTTTGTTTGTTATTTAAGTAACTTATGTAGAATATTAAAAATAAATTCGCTTTAATACAAGCAAAAAAAAAATGTTTAATCATTTTGCACTATCACCCTTCAGAAATTTGATAAATATATAATACTTTTTATAAAGTTAATCTGTGCTATTCTGAAAATAGCAGTATTGGGATGTCAGATCTTTATCCCAATCTTGACAGGTATGTATAACAATATATTGACACTAATTTCGATGTTTTAAGTTTGGCATGTTTGAAATAATTAATGAATTCGATCAATCAGAAAGCCCTAAAATGTAAACAAATGTTAATGTATTCACAATTAAGAATAATGATCTTTCTAATTGATTGAATTCATTAATTTCAAACCTGTCAAACATAAAACGTCAAAAAAACGGCATCACAATGTAATACAATAACTATCAAGATACAGAAATAGCAATGTTGCTTAGTTCAGAATACGGATGATTATCATTTTATTTGACTTTTATTATTGCGAATTACTTTAGATATTCGATATAAGTTACTTTCATTAAAGTCTTACGTTTTGAAAAGATAATTCAGAATATTTTTATTTCTATATTCTCTTTATACTTAACCATATTTTCATGGGTGTACGACTGTATAGTAATTAATAACAACTCTTGCGTGACCGCGCAACATGAGTTGAGCGCTGATTGCTTGTCACATTCTAAATATCTAAAGTCGTCTTTCCAGTAAGTTACGGACAGACAACGAAAATATTATTATTATTATTATTTTGTCTTTATTCTACTTTTTAAGTATAACTTCTAACGCGCATACATAAGTACACGCATAATTTTTTTAAATGGTTTTTATTTGAATTATTTAACATTGATATTAGACAAAATGTTATAAAACAATAAAAAATATAGTGAAAATTCACACACGTCATACAATTTTTCAACGCTAAAGAAAAAATAATAACATAATGTTACATGTAATGGAGATCTTAAAAAAATGTTTTTCTTAAAAATCAGAAAAATAGCATAAAAAAGCAAATTTTGAGTGAAATTTCAGAAAGAAACAATATCCATTGCACTACGGTCGGCTTTGTCACATCTCTAACATAAGGATCGAATAATTATTGTACAGAAAATTTTTGCCAAACTTGCAAAACTTACGTTCATGTAGAAAGGGTTACGTATGTAGCACACTACGCAGTTAAAAGGTCAGGCGTTAAAGTTTGCACATTTCTATTTCGTTTTATAGTATTGTATATTTCTCGATATCGTTTTTTGTGCTTAAATAATACATGTTTGAGCGAAACTAGCGCCATTTTTAGCGGGAAGTGATTAAACTAATGCCAATATTGAAAGTATAACAGCCTCTTAAAACCATACTTGTAAAATTCCACAAGGTCAAGGTAAATTTTAATCGTACACAACAAACATACGTTACACGGCTGGCAAATACAATTAATTTCGAGGTACCTAAAAGGAAAACGTCTTTTGGGCAAAGACAATTTAATTTCTAACTAAAGAAATAACTCTGCTCAAACCTTATAAACATCATATTACTAAGTTTATAAAAATATCAGGTAGAAGTTATGCTGAAGAAGTGATCCGCCCTTGACCTCTGAATTGGCAAAAACCGATTTATATAATTTAAAGTATACTATAATATCATATTTATTTTCATAACATTAGTTTTGTATGTATATTTTCTTTTTTTTATATTTAGGTATTCCTATGATTTACTTTATTATTATTGATCTATTTTCATTCTTACGTTTATACTTTCTTTAATCGTCATTTGTTAATATTACATAAATATCATATGAGAATAACTGCCAGAGGACAGGTTTTTACCTAGTGTGGCAGTTATTAGTAACTTGTATTAACAAATGTAAATAATCAATAAAATAAATAAATACCCTATGCACTGCAATTATTTTTACGATTCCCGCAATGTAAACTTTGATTAGATTAAAATACTATTATTTATTTAAAAGCAGTAGAATCAATCGAATCCATTTATATGTTAAAATTATAAATGCTAATTGTCGTCCATTTTTTATTTATGCAATTGTGATTCCTTTTGCGACCTGCCCAGTTCTGGGCCATCGGTGGTATGTCCTCTTCCCTCCCTTGGGTGGTATGTCCTCTTCCCTCCCTTGGGTGGTATGTCCTCTTCCTTCCCTTGGGTGGTATGTCCTCTTCCTTCCCTTGGGTGGTATGTCCTCTTCCCTCCCTTGGCTGGTATGTCCTCTTCACTCCCTTAGGTGGTATGTCCTCTTCCCTCCCTTGGGTGGTATGTCCTCTTCCTTTCCTTGGGTGGTATGTCCTCTTCCTTCCCTTGGGTGGTATGTCCTCTTCCCTCCCTTGGGTGGTATGTCCTTTTCCCTCCCTTGGATGGTAGCGCCGAATCTACGGAGCTATCGCATCATAGAGTGATGTGTTACTGTTACTAGCCATCATCACTTTAGTTATTCTAATAACAATAAAGATGTATCTTCTGAGTAACCTTGAGTATTGAAATGAGATTACTATAACCCGTAAAAAATTACGGAACATTGGTTCGCGTCTTTGCTAAGCCTTAGTATATATATTTATAGTATCTGTTTGACGCTCCACGGAGAGGCGGCGGTAGCAACGTACATTGAGCGACCGGTTCGTGCTTGCTAGCACGCTGTTCAAGTTCCATCTCCGGTCAATAATTTAATTTGTTTTTTTAGACGTGAATTCGAACGAAATTACGGACGTCACACGAAGCTACGGACGGATTATTTATTATTTATTTATTAATCAACGCCCTAGTGGGCTTTTGCAGTGCAAGAAAATTAAAAGGAATTTTGTATACCTTACATAAAACACGTTTTACAGTAAATAATTTAAAAGTAATAATATAAATAAGACATATTTAAGATAAATGAACAATATAAAATGTAGCAATGTATATAAACGATGATTATTACATAAGTAAACAGTAATAATTAGAAACCTTTAATAAATGCATAATAGAGTAAAATAAAGCTAATTAAACTAATATACCAGATAAATAAGATAAGAAGATAAAATAAACCAAAAAAATAAATATAAAAGGTAAAATCAAAATGCATTTAAAAGGGAAATGAACAATAATTAGGACACTTTAAAATAAATAAATAAAAACATATCTAAAAATTTAGTCCATTAAACTGTTATTAATTCTATCCGTATATTCTAAGTAATCATTTAATTCGGGTATGTTCCTACAACGAAAAATGTCTACGAATTCCGAAAATTTGTTACAAAGATTGTACCATAGATTAATTAGATCATATTATAAGTATTGTATATGTATTATATTATAGGTTGTACCACAGATTAAATTAGATGTAAATGTAAAAATGTAGGTTATTATGGATAGTTTATTAGTAATAGATTTTAGTATGCAAAGTGTAAAATACTAGTTAATATACAGGTTGTAGGTAATATTAACTAACTTAAGAAATAAATAAAATAAAAATTATCATCTCCAAACGAAATGTGGTCAGAAACTGTTAATTATGGTAACATTTTAATATACAACAATTATGAGTCAAAACGAATCCATATTAATGAACATTATTAAACAATAACCATTCACTTTTAACACTTAAAAATATTGCTGTAATATATCTGTGCCCTCGCTTCTTGCTGTTAAAATATACGTACACGGTCCTTAACCTCAAAATTTGGGAATAAATATATATTTAAAACATTCTGTTTACAACTGCGCGCAAAAATCATCCTTATCCCTACAAAGTATTATAGTGAGGATGGCTTCAGTTTAGAATTATTTTGATGGGAAAACCACACCTTGGCTATGAAAATTAAGATTTATCTGTTATGCAGATTGCTCGTTTTATTTTGGCAGGAACGGTTTGAACTTTAAAGAATATTCCAGTAAGTAATTTAGTAATTTTTAGGTAAATTCCCTTGAATCAGCTATTGAATTGAATATATCAAAATGCGATATCTTTAATCTCCTAACATCTGCAAAAATGATAAATCATTTGACTAAGTACTTTTATTTCATCTATTGTACACATTTCAATAGTTTGAGTTTCATAAAATCACATGAATTGAATAGTTTTGTTACATTTTAACTGATCTTCGTCGAACTTGTACATCGAAATAAAAGACACGAAATCGTGTTGATGAAGTGTTTTCGTGATTTGTTGATAAAGTAAAACATTTCCTTATTAACGTCGTACGTTATGTTTTAATATTCGACGTTTTCGTCGGAAAAGTAAGGTCGTTTTCGTTTATAAGGAAGTTTGTCATCAAAATGTTAACATAAACTAAATTCAATGTTAAGCGCGAATGTAGTTAAAATTCCATCCTTCCTTAAACAATGATCGTATCAAAAAGAAATTATCTAATAAACATAATCGCAGTCTATCTACACTACGGACCATTCATTCGAATGACATACGACTCACACCCGCGTATTTATACCCAGACCAATGGACACGGCATTGCATTGGAGCCATCCGACGTACGAGTGTGGAGGATTATTCAATAAACGAATAGCTACCTCATCATATTGGCTGACGTCTCGCGCCGGCACAGAAGTTCACCGCGGTGCGCGCCCGTCTGGAGTTCACGGTCTCCCGCTGGAACAGATGACGGCTCCTTGATCGATACCCAACGCAGATGAACTGAAAGCGAGGAAATGTCAACACAGCGAGGAACGGCCGGCTCGGCTGTCACTGACGCCCGTTTGCCGCGCACGGGAAAACGGTTTGATTTTTCGAAAATCGAACGACGCGACGTCCACCGCGAGTCGCGGCTGTCAAATTGGTACACAAACGGCCAATCACGTCGTAAATGTGTTACCGCGCGGCGGTACCTACGTACATTATATTACGTTTTTAATTCGACGGCGGACACAGGACGACTGACTTGTGCGATCTATCACGCGCCGACACAACGCGAGTCCAATACAATTCCAATTTATGCACAACCGGAGGTGGGGGAGGGGGAAGCCGGCCCGCCGGCGATCAAAACATCAACAATATACGCGGTAATCCGCAGATCGGAAACCATTTTTTGTTCTGGAAGCCAAAAGAATTCACTGAATTCGGCGTTCAGTACAAATGTTTAAATTTGCTCTTACAGAATTTATATCGTATTTTAACACATTCTTCAGTGAGCTAGATATCTTCAACGCGACAACTAGGTACTAAGATTAAAACACACATTTAACACTTTGCGTAACTCCACACGGTCTTACTTTAAACATAACTAATCTTTATCACACAGATCTTATTCCTTATCCCATATTCTTTCTACTAATCCATTTTCCCTTCCTTCCTCTCTCCCTGGAAATAAATTTACCGTACATTTTTCTTAATCTATTTTTATATCTTTTAAAAAAAAACTCTTTCTTCTTTGATCTTTTTATTGAATTTGTTAAATATATCTTCTTATTCTCTTGTATACAATACATAGTATTCTAGGTTAATCAAGTGAATTCACATAATTTGCATAATATTATTATTATATCATATGTTCTATTTCTTAATATCAAATAAGCTGTTTGAATTAAATAAAATTAAATAAAATATAACTATGCATTGTATACTTTTGCACTGTTTTATTCAATTATAATACATATTCTGTTAACCAACATTTTCTTCCTTTTTTCGTATTAATTATTTATTTAAAATATGTAGTTTTTAAGGATTCATGTTCGTGTATGTTAACAAAAAAATAAGAAGTAGCTAGTTGATCTTGTGGTTAAGACTCACGCCTCGTGATCTCAAGAACCATAATTAAATATTAGTGTCGAGAGAGGTTTTTACACATTAAATAACCAATTTACTTTTCTGCGAAAGAATCCAAACTTATTAGGTTTAAGCCATCCTGTATTGTCTGGTGTAAAGTTTACTGGTATGAGTCATGCATATGCAATTCGGATAGAAACAAATGTCCATCATATACGATCCACTTTGGTACTTATCAAATACATTATGCATTTCCCATTGGGATCATGCATTTCCCGTTGGGGAAGATCGAGGGTCGCAGAGGGGTCGGAAGGAGGCGGCATTCCTGGCTTGGAAACATCCGAGAGTGGACCGGGATAAGAAGCGTGGAAGAGCTGTTCCGCACTGCTTTGGACAGGGAAACTTTCTCCCAGATGATCGCCGACATCGAGGGGACCCGACAGGGCACATGAAGAAGAATTTTCCGTTAACGTAATAATATTTATACACGCCTTTCGATTACAACTCAACAACGTCACGACCAATCACATCGTGTTTTAATGGAATCGTATTTTTTAAGATTTTTATTATAAAAATTATGAATGAAAGCATTATCCCACATCATCTATACTGAGACACAGAATATAATTTATTTTTCTGAATCTATTGAATATATTTTCATAAATAAACCTTTTTTTTTCTTCTTCTTTAATCCATCTTCTTTCAAAAGAACAGACTTCGTATATGTAATTTTTATCTTGTATATTTCTTTAATTCACATTTTTTCTTTTGTCCACACCTCGTATCTATATATGCAGATGTATTGAACGGATATCTTTATGCTATACATACATCTTTTGCACTTCTTTTTATTCTTATCTCTTCTCCTTGTTACTAAGTAGAATTTTCCTTTCCTATTCATTCCTTATTCCCCCTTTACCTTTAATTCCTTAACTCTTAAAACTTTCACTTTTTTTGTTTTTTTTTTGGATAACTCAAGTTATTGTTGCTATATGTTAACTACTTACTTACCATCACGCCGTTTCCCCGTGGGGATAGGCAGAGAGGATAGAGCGCCACACTCTTCTGTCCTGACATACAACTCTCGCCTCATCCACATTCATACATCTTCTCATGCAAGCTCGCCGGTTGTTGAGGCTTTTAACGGGACTATTTTCCAATATGTGGCTATATGTTAATAACATGTTAATTCTGTGGAAACTTGTAAGATGGTCTCTGTACTGTTCAATAATCATGTGTAATCTGATTTTATATGTACTGTTGGTTTCCCATGAATAAATAAAATAAAATAAAATAATATAAAATAAAATAAAGTAAAATAAAATAAAATAAAATAAAATAATATAAAATAAAATAAAATAAAATATCTGTAAAATGTGAAATTACCCTATTGTCCGAACGACCACTGATTGGGCTCCCCTAGCGCCGACCCGGCACTTGTCCACGTACAAGTACCGTCTGTGGGTAGGTACGCTAGATGGGGAAATCCGATGGACGCCGAGAAGACACATCCTAGCACCGCGCGCAATCATTCCGAAAAATCGAAAAATAAAATAATTCACACGATAGCCCCGCGACCCTATTCACCTACAATGTTAGATTGTAATTTTATTTATTTATTCTGAATAATAATATAACGGCTGACTCTCTAAGAGGAAAAATATATATTTTTGGTGGTAAAATGAAAATATATTCTGAATTTAGTGTTTCTATTAAAAAACATTTTAATAAATATACGCTCCTCATTTAATTTTTCTATTACCTTAAATTATTTGCCTACGCACTTAAATTAAAACAATTAATTTTCTTTTTCTTAATTATGTATTTATGTTTTTTTTTAATTAAGATTAAATAATTTTATAACGCATCGACACATTGCACTAAATTATCATAAATAATTTAATTCGTTCTATTATAAAAAAAGTTTTTTTATTAATCATCAAATTATCCTACCCGCATGTCTCGCATTTTTTTCATTCGTTGTTATTTTTTGCAGTTTGATAATTTTGTCAGTGTTCCTCGAATACCTTTAGGGTAGGTACCCTGGATTTTTTTCTTTATTGGATAGCTATATACTAAACTCATTAATGTTTAATTAATTCACGAATCAATTAATTAATATCGTGGTGTGCAGTCAATTAAACGTGAAGATGTGTCTTGAATGAAAAAAGATTAAATAAGGTAGGAGGGACACAATTTAGAGGTTACCTTTTTGACTACTTATATATTAATAATAAAACTTTCATTAGTTAGGTACTTTTTGCAGAAAGTGTAGCTTCCCCCTTTTGAAAAAATAGTTATTTTATGCTAGCAACACCACCACGCAGGTATTGTTTATGAATTGGAAAACAATCTTCGAAATGAAGTTTCTGTTCATATCATTAATTTTTACTTTGTTTTATAAAATTAATTATAAAGTAAGTCGGTAGATTTTGCTGTACACTGTTAAAAGTATATTTATTCGAAGCTCTGGCGAGATAACTACTAAAGTACTTAAATATCATAAATTAAAGTTTTCCAAATCTAAAGCGGTGAATGTACCTACCTATTGTTTTATAGTGTCAAGTATTTCGCAATAGTGGGAAATAAAATATTTTATACCATATTTGTGCGTAGTGCGATTCGCAAGATGATTGTATCGGACTATTTAAAACGTCGGTAAAAGTTTGAGTTTTAGAGTTTATGGTGGTCTAAAGTTAGGAATAATCCAGAGTTGCCTTTTAAACATTCCGTTTTTATATCGGGGTTAATCGCGAACTAAATATTATTATTAATATCGTTGCACAATAAATAGCACGAAACATCACGGTGAAACTATTACGAGAAAATTACATACTTTAACGTTAAATTTTTATATGAAATAATGTCAGGCTATTATACATTGCATTTTCATATTAGTGGCATACACGAATAAAAAATAATGTATAAATACGTGTTGCAATGTGATTGCTAAATATGACAGAATTAAAGAGTGAGGTTTTGATCTTGGGAAACATCAATAAGTTTTGAATAAATTATGGTGAAATTATGTTTAAAGTCATTTAATACATCGCATTTTTATGTTTTTTTAGAGGAATGTTTTATTAATTAATATGAAAACCTCACGAATATTACACAACTATAATATAGTCAATATTGTGATGCTCATTAAGTGTGGATCGAGTAAGACATTCAAGGGCTGGTTATATTGCGGGAGACCTCGACTCCAGGATGAGGATGCTGGTGTCATAGTCATGGTCACGGCTGACTCTTTCAGCTTCCAGGGGGTCTTCAGTCACAAGTAAGAGTGCATGTTACATACTTTTTATCTATGCATGTATTGACAAACGCGTTGATTAAAACATGAGCTTTATGATAATGTCTTTGTGGAAGCAGAAATACGTAAAAATAAATAACAGTAGGTACAATTGAAGTTACTGGCAAAAAAGGCGCCGTTCGGTATTTTTTATGCGAACTCGATATTCCTACAGCTAGCAACATTTTTTCGACAGTTTAAAAGAGAAACAATTAAAGACCCAATTAGGCGTTAGTTTTTATTTCTGCTTGAGTTTACTTTTATAAATTTGAATCTTTTATGAATATTTTAAATAAGATTAAATATATTTTCTCCTATACCTACTAGTAGTAATAAATGACCAGAACCAAAATTAAGATCGGTATACGACTTTTGCCCTCTACTGATTTTACCGCGTTTAAGATAGGAAAAGCGATATTTAAGATAGTAAATGACCACGCTGAAGATCAGAGATTGGCTGTAAGCGATGCGAGTGTCTCCGTATCGTATTTTTGTTACCGATCGGTTTTAAATCGGTCCGAAAAGTTTACTAACTAGCTTACCATCACGCCGTTTCCCCGTGGGGGTAGGCAGAGAGGATAGAGCGCCATACTCTTCTGTCCTGACATACAACTTTCGCTTCATCTACATTCATACATCTTCGCGTGCAAGCTCGACGGTTGTTGAGGTTTCTAACAGGACCATCTTCCAGTATCTGGTTAATCTGGTCATGCCACGTCTTCCGTGGTCGCCCTCTCTTTCTGGCGCCGTCAACACTTGCATTATATATCTTTCTTACCATTCTTTCCTCATTCATTTGCTCAGCATGCCCAAACCCCTTGATTAGAAATTTAATTCCCGGAAATGGCTACTGGACATACTCCCCTTGTGCATCTTACGGTGACGTTCCCATTTCTGGAAGCAGGCCTGGAACTAGTTTCTGGAGTACTGTAGAGTGCCTATATATGTTGCCATATTTTGTTGGAAGTCAGTTATATTAGAATATTTTCCCTTTCCCTTATGCCCCTTCAGCGGAGTGTTAAATCTAGGAAATAGCTATAAAGTACAGGTAGGTGAATAGACAGAATAGTCCCTTTTCTGACCAGATAGTAGGTATCTCACAGCGAGCGCATTGAGACTGTTTTATATTTTGATATGCAAAGTGCATATGCAGGTATTTGTTAGCGTCCCAATAGCTAGCTGACAACTGACTCAATCATACTGAAATTTACACACGTACTGGTTATCGCGGTTATTCTGAGATTTCAATTGTCACACCTTGTATATGTATGTAAATATAGGAGGTGGACACACCTGTGTAATGATCGTTGTAAGAATATCCTGATCATGCTACCAGAAAATTATTTTGGTTTTTATAAGTTATTCGTAAGGCAGTTCACCAATTTGTTTGCGGTAAGGGGAGAAAGGGGTAATGGGAGTCAGAGAAAAACCTCAGGAAAACGTAGCAAATAAGGCGCATAATCCAAGAAAAAACACTTCTTCCGAATCAGATATTAGTCGTAATAAGATATGTATGTGATGATGACGATATGAATTATATTAATGGAATATAATATATTATATAATATATATAATATTATATATATATATTAATGGAATCATTAAAAAGCTCACAAAACTTATATATTTCTTTAAAAACATAAGAAATATACGATCTAAGGAAGATATTAAAAAAGTTTTCTTTGCCTTATGTCATTCTCGGATTGAGTATGGAATCTCAGCTTGGGGATCTGCCACAACAAACTATATCAACCATTTAAATATATCGCAAAAGAGCATTATAAAAACCATTTTTAAACTTCCAATCAGAACGCCTTCAAAAGAGATCTTCAAATGTTTTGACGTACCGAATATAAAACAAGTATATGCCAAGAGCATTCTCTTACACCAATTTAAAGACACAAAACAAAACAATAGAACACCGGCATATAATACGAGAGGCAGTAAAATGGTAAATAGAAATATACCAACTTACAACACAACTTTTGGCCAAAGAAGCTATATCTATTTTGCAACAAAACTCTACAACATCCTTCCTCCAACCTTCAAAAATATTGAAAAGATTGAAGAGTTCAAAAAAAAGATAAAAGCATGGCTAAAACAAGTCGATGCAGATAAATTAGAAGTATTGAAAACTACGCAGTAATTTAAAAATAGAAAATAAATAAGTATAAACTAGTCCCCCTCAGCACAGGAACCCCTAGTGAGGAGGAATAAGAACAATAATATCAACAATATCATTATACATACATACTATTATATTAAACGTGTACAAATTGTATCTAAATAAAACCTAATTAAAAAAAAATTAAAAAAAGAATAATTGCCTAGTATGTGGTGAATTTGGTCGCAACAATGAAGAATGGTACAGGTGCACTTCTTGCGGGTTGTAGGCGCACGCAGAGTGCACAGGCTGGGATTCGCCACAAGGTTAACAAGGTGCGTAACAATTTTTAGGCTAGGCTGACTCTCATTGTCCCCTTAGGATACGAGCATGCCGAAGATGCTTCACTGCGATACCTCGTGGTCGCGGTTTCAGCTCGCTACCTCGATGTCGATACTTGCTATTTACATGGATGGCGGTGCGAACATGGCGGTTCAGTCGCACCTCGATGACATTCAATTCACAGTATTTATCAAGTAAAAATCGAACGGAAGTGTCATTATGTAGAATCACCAAGTGAAAACAATGAACTGATGGTAGGTAATGTTTATTTTACAGTTTAAAAGATACCGACAGCGATCGTGACATGAACAATACGGGATTAATGATAATGACAGCTCCATTTCTTTTTACATCGCGGTCGACGGCGAGCAGCGATGTAAAAACAAAATATTTTGTTTTCACGTAAGCATCGAGTTAAACCTCCATGTATTCCGCGATGTATCGCACTGAGGTATCTTTCGGCATGTGCGTGCGTTTCTACTAGCATGTGTTTGTTTTACATGGAGGTGACATCGAGGTAGCGAGCTAAACCGCGACCGCGAGGTATCGCAGTGAAGCATCTTCGGCATGTTCGTACCCTTAGTGATTATACTTACCCTCATATGTGGACAATGGTGGTCAAAGTTGATTTTTTTAAAGTTTAATAGCTAATAATGTGTTATTCCAAAGGTAGTGAAGCTATGTAAGACTGATAGTTTAATGGTTTAACTACCATAAGAGTTGATTTTCATAAAGTTTAATCAAAAATTTCGTGTTTCATTTTATTTCTTGCTTAAGTGACCCCCATTACCCCTTGCTCCCCTACTGATAAACGATTTCGTACATCCGTTTGGTGATCAATATATCGGCCAATTAGTATTCTGAATGTTTCTTTATGGTGCCATTGAGAGACTCGGCGATTCACGGAAATGCGAATCTTAAAATTGATCTTGATAGTGAGTCATGTCTTTTAAAAATCCACGCGTTCTTACTGTTAACGACAATGTTTTAATGACATTGTCGTTTATGTATTTATACGAGATACATTACGAGATTAGGGAAAGACGAATGACCCATAGTATTCCCAGATCTTATATCAGAATTCGCAACATGGAAAGAGCGGTAATTTGAAGTAGTTTCAAGTTCGGCGAAGCCTTCGACTGATGATTTGTTCCGGCAGAGAAGGTTCTAGATTTGCGACGGATCGCATCCAATTGGTGCAAATAATTTCCGTTACAGTATCGAAAGCTCACTTGAAGAGGACTAGTTAATTAACCATGTGCGTGCAAAACTCTACTCTATTTTGAAAAATAAATCGAAAATAATTATAATATATCTAATATTATCTTAGACTAAAGAATAAATTCACTCAAGAAAATATAAATAGACCACAAACTCATAATACTCATACTCATAGCCAAAGAGCGCTAATAATAGGATGCTTAAACATTCCTGAATATAACAAAACAGCCACACAACACCATTGCACTTATGTAGGTGTCAAATATTTCAATAACTTACCAATGAATATTAGAACAGAAGAACACTATACAAAATTCAAGAAACACATAAAACAAATAGAATATACATACATGATTAAAACAAAAAATAGTTAGAATTATAAAAAATAACGATGCTCCGAAATAATTAGTACACTTGAGTCACTAATATTTATCTTATGATGTTTGTATTTCTCTACACTGTTCCATTATTAACTTATACATACTTATTTATTGATGCTCTTATGTATCATATTCCTGTCCCCAAACACAAGTATTATTTTACTGGTGACAGTTGAACATGTATAATTTTTTTTTAATATGAATGAAGTATAATTTAAAATTGATCATAATTTCTGATATTTATTTTATTAAATTTTTGATTTAAATTTATATTTAAAAACGGCCACATTCCGTGTAAACTTAGGTAGGTACGTCTTCCTGAAGTTTTTCTTGTTGTGGGTACTCTGTTATCAAGACATTCGTTTATACAGGATTTTTTATCGTGCAACTTCAATGAAAACCGATTTTAAAACATCAAAAATGTTACTTTGTTTTAGTAGCGGATGTTCAAAGTAAAATCGAGCCGATTCGACCATTTAAAAAAAAACTTTTATAAATTTAAACCAAAGATTATGTGTCAATTGACTTTTATTTTAAAAGAAATGTGATTTATAATTCACAATTCAATTCACAAATCATTTTTTCTTACGAGGAAAGCGTTACCTATAAAGCAGGACTTTATTTACGAGTATGTTCGATTTAGATTGAGTCTGATAAAATATCGACTCGGAAGAATTTCTTGTCATGTTAAAATTACGATTGGATTGAGTCTGTTTACCATATCATCTACAATAATATATTTTTGATAACCAAATCATAAACACTTCTGTACACATTAATACGATATTTGATAGCTGAATGATTAATCGATGATTAGCCGAACAAATTGTATGGGCCATTAACATTTTCTCAAAATAATTAAAGTCGTGACGTCTGGTACTGAGAAAAGTTGTGGGTTCTTCCGTAAATCTAAGAACATGTTATCTTAGCGAGTAGAAATTCAACTGAAAAATAAGAATCCATAATTATCACTCGAGGAAAACTTGGGCGACAACCGTATACGGTGATTGGTTGAAATCGCCTGATTCCAAATCTGATGGATGAAATCGCTAAAATATATTATATAATAAAATGAAACTAACAAGCCTTAAGTTAAAACCAAACAGCAAACGTTTCAGAAGATATCTGGCTAACGGATATATTGAAAAAATCCTTATCAGCAATGTAACATTCAAAAAGGTTAAGTCATAATTTGTTGACGATGGGTGAAACTACTGGAAGCTCCAAATTGGCTACTTTGCAAAAGAGTAGATATGGACTCATTGGAAATATACAAATATTATGAAATTGTGCATTTTAGGAAGGTACATAAAATAACACCAGAAGTATAATAATATAGGAGATATATATTATAGATGTCTCATAGAGACGAAGCTATTTTGTTATGTGGGAAAGTAGGCAGTGATGTAAAAGATACCCAATACAAAGTATCTGAAATACAACATGTAAGAATTTTGAAATCAAATATTTCAGATACCAGATATAAATAACTTTCTGGAATAGTATCGAAATACTAGATACAAAATACGTATCTTCCAAATGCTTTTTAAAGATGAAATTCTTTTGTAAGAAAACACATTTTATTAAATGTAAGTTTATTTTTTACGTGAATTATTTACGAATAAATCGCGTTGATCGCGCAAGTGTGACAAGATAAAATATTATATTATTAAGGTTTCAATTGAGATTTAAGTAAAACCATTTCTACAAACATTTTATCGCTCGATGAGGTCTCATTATAGGTACATCATTGGAAAAAAGTATCTTAGCAATCTTAGTATTTACAAAATACTAAGATACCAAAAGAATGTATCTAAATACAAGATACAAGATGAATATTCAAAAAAGTATTTCAGATACAAGATGAAAATACTTATTTTGCATCTTGTATCTGTATTTCAAATACTTATTTCAAATCTTAGATAAGTCACATCTCTGAAAGTAGGTATGGAAGACTTTTTGGATGTTCGTAGGGCTTACAACCGATCAAATTATAAATCTATAACTTGATTTGATTTGAAACTTGATTTAGGAAGGGATAGATACATACTTAATATGTAGTATGCTGTACATTTTAAGTAAGCAATCCTCGGTAACATTTTTTTTTTTGATATTTCTGCCTTTGCTTTTATATGTATTAACGACCTAGCTCAAATTGATTGGTCTCAAATGAATCAACAAAACTGCAACGATTCTCTCAACTTATTTTATAATACATTATGGGAGATAATAGCTCGATATACTCCACAAAAAAAGATCTTGAATTCAAAATACCCATGTTGGTTTAGCAGTGCATTAAGACACCAGCTCCGCGAAAAAGAAAAATACAGGAAAAAATACATAAAATACGGTAATTCTAGAGATTACGAAACCTTTTCTATGCTAAGATCTCGCATTAAGAATAGTATTCGTGCCTGCTATCACTCATATATAAATTCTATTTCAAGATGCACAAACTTGAGTCCCGACGAAAAATATCCGATCTCATTGTGCTACACAAGATTCTCAGCGGAACTATTGATTCTCTCTGTCTATCTGATATAAATTTGCATGTTAAACCCCGTATAAGAAACCCGGAGTTCTTCAGAATAAGTCAGCACACTAATAATGTCGGTTACTTTTCTCCCATTACAAGGTTGTGTCGCACATATAATTTGTGTTGTGCTGACCCTAACATTGATGCTGATATTCTTGCAGACACGTTATCTTCGTTTAAAAACTCACTCATACACAACATCCATTTTCTAAACGACGACATGAACCTATAGATCCATTAAATACTAATCGCACTACACTCAAACACAAATATATAATATACATAAATGTACATGTAAAATATAATTAATTACAAAAATACATGTTACTAGAGCGTGCCGAAGACACTTGTAATTGGGATAATGGGCATAGTCTTCACGATAATGTTTATTATCTGAGTATCATGTTCCCATTATCCTGTTAGTGTCTCTAATAAATAAAAAAATAAATAAAAATAAAAAAATAAAAAAAATATGTATACCCTACATATGGCTTTTTCTTATTTTGGTACAGGTAACAAATATAGTACAATTTCAGCGACAATAGATGTAAATTTCACAATTAAAAATTGTTTCAGTGTTTTACAACTGTAGTATTATGATCTTTGAAAAGAAATGTTAGTATTATTTTTTCCGACTATATAAAAACATAATTATAATATATCATATACGATTACATAAATATTTTAAAAGATCCAAGTTTTTCAGTGTGTAGTAGGGCTGAAATATTGTTAATATTAAAAATATCTCTTATGTAAATTTTGAAAAATTTATGAAAATTATTAAAAATTTTAAGTCAAAGCTCAAGCTGTTGCCGTCTATTTGTCCCAAGATGGGAGTTGTTCCGCACAGAACAGGCAACAAAGGTGCGGTCCGCTGATTCCGCTTCAGAAGCCTTCGGGATGTCTCACACAGCACGGGCGCACCGTGTGAGCAGCTGGAAAAAGAGCGATATTAGTACACGGGAATGTGCACCAGAGGCGACAGCAAAAGAATTTGCTTCGAGCAAATGTCTAAACTCGACGAGGTCGTCAAGAATAATCGTCTTAAAAAAGACGGTTGAACTGCGAAGAAATACTTAGCTTGGCAAAATCCGCGCCAGCAATCAGCACTCCGCAGAAGCGGTAGGTACCGAGCGTGAACGTCCGCTCAGAGTCAGCACACCGCAGAAGCAGTAGGTACCGAGCGTGAATGTCCGCTCCGTATCAGCACACCGCAAGGCGATCGCCGCCGATAGCAAGTACCGGGCGTGAAGCGAGAGCGCTCGGCGTTAGCAGGCAGCAACAGCAGATCTTGATGACGTAGTTCGGCTCGAGCTTGAGAGCGAGCGATGTCAGCAGGCAGCAAAATCGTAGGAGGTAGTCGGGTAGGTAAATGAAACACACGTGAAGGGTTTGCCACGGCGTTTTAAACCAGACTGAGGGTCGGTCGATTTTTTTTTTTTTCGATTCCTTAGAGTCTACGATACTCTGAGTACTTTACATGCGGCTAGACCGCCTAGTTCTACTTTTACAAGTGCGTCAGTTCTATAACTTTGACACTTTTACTAACTACTTATTGTAATAAACATCGTATGTTTTATATTTTACATGAATTCGAAAGGGTAAAAAATTTTTAATAAAAAACCCACTAAACATTTTACGTGATATTTAAAAAGGTGAAATTAACTAGGCGCGACACTTTATGTATAGTGCCGCCTTATTATAAATTAATAGTAACTATAGTAAAAAAATTCAACTACGACTTAAATAATATTTATTTATTTACAGATCATAATTTCGGTGTACAAGTCGATGCTGTCAGCCTTGATGCGCTCGCTCCGGAGGATCGAGCGCATTTTGTTGCTTCATGAAGTAATGACGGGGCAGTCTGTATCGGTATCTGAAAGGCAGAAGACTAATATCGTGTTCATAAGAACCGAGATTACGGATTAGTGAATTTTCTTGTAATGGAAAAGTGCATGATTTGTGGAAATTGTCTGATAATTTGTGGAAGCATTGTTTAATTGTGTCCACCTTGTGCTGATGGTGCATCTTTTTAATATTTGTTCTGGGTGATGTGTTGTATATGATTTTAAGTGATTTGTTTTGTATAACTTGTAGTTTTTCGTATTTGGTGTCTTGAATGCTGCTGAAGGCAGGTGCAGCGTATGTGATGGTAGGTAAAATCATGGAATTGTATAGAGTGTTTTTGTTTTTGATGGAAAGTGCGCCGGTCCTGTTGAATATAGAGCGAAGCGAGCCGATGGCTCGGTTCGCTTTATGCCGGGTGTTTTTAATGTGAGAATTCCAAGTAAGGCGAGAATCGAGCGTCAGGCCGAGGTATTTAACCTCTTTTGACCACTCGATCTCGCTTTCGTTCACAAGTATTTTTACTCGTGGAGGTGGTCTGGAGTAGTGAGAGAAGAGTATGGTCTCCGTCTTGTCCTCGTTTAGCTTTAGCTTCCATTGGCGGTAGTATGCCACCATTTGGGTTAGTGCACCCTGGAGCTGTCTGGAGGCCAGGTCGGGACTTCGGGAGGTGGAGAGTAGCGCTGTGTCGTCTGCGAAGATGGCGCGCGTGCAGTTCTGTAAAGAGGGAATGTCGTGAGTAAATATGTTAAATAAATGCGGACCGAGGAGGCTGCCCTGGGGCACCCCCATCGGTATTTGTCTTGTGGAAGAAAATTCACCTTTCACTGAGACTGTAAACTTTCTGCCTGAAAGATATGATTTAATGATCTCGATTAGGTACCGTGGCACGCCGATCGAGATCATTTTAAAAATCAGCCCGTCAATCCAGACGGTGTCAAAGGCCTTCGCGAGGTCTAGAAGTGCCATGGAAGTGCACTTTTTCCAATTGAAGCCCGTTGACACCTGCTCGATTACTCTAACCAGTTGCTGTGTCGTACTGTGCCTCATTCTGAACCCGAACTGGTCGTCCGGGAGAATATTTTTTGTGTGTGTGTATGCTACCAGGCGAGTCAGGATAATTTTTTCAAGTAATTTACTGATGGGGCGGTAATTTATAGGGTTGGTGGGATCTTTATTCGGTTTTGTAAAAGGGAGGACATTTGCAATTTTCCAGTGCTCCGGAAAAATTCCGAGGAGCAGGCATCCGTTAAAATTTTTTGTGAGTACTACTATGGCTCGCTGTGGTAGATGTTTGAGAAGTATATTATTTATGCCGTCCAAGCCCGGGGCTTTGAACCGTTTAAGTCTTTTTATGATACGTTTGATTTCTGAGGGGGTGGTGAATTTAATTTCATCAATTTCATCTTCGGTGGGCGGGGCCGCACCGAATTCCCGAAGCGTGTCGGACACTAGTTTTTCAGTGTCGGGATCGCCGATCCCTTGTGTCACCTTGTATGTGCTTTCAATGCCGTCCGCCAAGGCGTCGGCTTTTTCTACATTAGAAAGTGCAGGCTGTGAGCACCCCGGTTTGATGAGTGGTGGAATGACTGTTTTCGCGCGCCTCAAAGCTCTGGTCATTCTCCATAGGGAGTTATCACCAGGCTCGAGTTTTTCCAATTTTTGTTCCCAGAAATCATTACGCAGTTGTTTGATTTGAATTTTAATTTCTCGCTGTAGTGAGTTGGTAAGAGTTTTGTAGTGTCTATCGCGAGTGCGATGATAGTGTCGGCGTGCATTATTTTTGTCTGTGATGAGTTTTTTTATTTCAGGTGTGAGTGGTGTAGTGTACGGCTGGACTACTTTGGCCGGAATAATTGTGTCGCGAGCTCCTTGAATAATTGCAGTCAATAAATCTATTGCATCGGCAATCTCGTGGGGGTGGTTGTAGGCATTTGTGGATAAATAAATGTAGTGATTTATGAATTCTTTATAGGTTGACCAATCGGCGTCCTTGTAGTTGTATTGTAATCGGGGCTCCCTCTTCGCCGCACCATCCACCCGAAAGTAAATCGGGAGGTGATCCGACGAGAGGTCGTCCCCGGTGACAGGTTCCGACAGAAAGGATGCGTTTTTGGTCAATACTATATCGAGTGTGCTTGGAAATTTACATTGTGAATAGAACGTTGGTTTGTCCGGGGCGAGGACGGCATAATCACGTGTCTCCATATGGGTGTATAGTTTTTTGCCATTTGGATTCGATCGCTGACAGTTCCAAGGTGAATGTTTTGCATTGAAGTCGCCGGCTATGACCACTGTAGGGCCGATAGCCATGAGTGTATCAATGTCAGCGGTCGAAATGGCATGTGAGTTGTCTGCGGCGATCATTATGTGGTCACGGCCACCTATGTTTAATTTAATAATTGTGGCTTCAATTGATTTTAAAGGTGGTGTAGGTAACCGCGTATGCGGGATAATGCTTTTAATTAAAATTGCCGTTCCCCCGGCGGGACCGAGTTCGCGATCATTTCGGTATACATCAAAGCCAGGGACTTTGAAGGGTGGTTTGTTAGGTTTTAACCACGTTTCCGAAAGTAGCACAATATCGACATCAGCTTGGTTGAGGCTGGCCACCAGCTCATCGACCTTATCACGGACACTGCGAGCGTTCCACGCGATAATATGTACACCCGAATTTACAACCGCCATTGTTGGTTAAAATATTAATACGCAGCGCCGCTGGGGCGCTCGAGAGCATCCATGAGTTCGAGACAAATCATCGCGCGCGAGATTTTATCACTGCATTGGTTGAAACGATCGCGTGAGTTTAACATGAGTCGCATTAACATCGCGAACTCATTGAGGTTCGAGCCCCCAGCCGCGCTGGTAGAACCGATCGGTGGCGATGTATGGAGCTCCGGGCGCGTCGGTCGCGGCCCGGAGGATACTTGCTTATTTAATTGATTAGTGGCAGCGGGAGCATCGTTCGAACCCTGAACGACGCTCGACCACTGCCTTCCCTCGATGACAGGTGCAGGCTGCCTCATGGTCATCTGAGGGCGTGCTGAGCTGGGCTGCTGTGCGGTAGGACGGGGCGGTGGGAGACGCGGTTGGATTTTCGCGACGTACGCGACGCGTTTAGGGCACATTCGGTAGTTTGCCGGGTGGTCACCCTGGCAATTGCAGCACGCGGCTGGCTCGTCGCGTGTCTTTTTTGGGCAGTCCGCCGTCGCGTGCTGCTGCAGGCACTTTATGCATCTCGGTGCATGGTTGCAGTTACGCGAACTGTGTCCGAAACTTTGGCAGGAATAGCACTGTGTTCCGTGCTGAAGAAAGTTTGATTTATATTTCTGGAGGGTGACCCTGCAGTAGCATACGACGGTGACCTGCGTTCGGAGTTTGCCCATGTCAACTTCCTGCCCGAAATAGGCGAGGTATAGCGGGTATTCGGATTTTGGAGTAGTCATTTTGACTACTCTGGTTGCGGGGAAGCCTTGAAGTGCCAGGTCCTCTTCGATTTCCTGGACTTCAATCAGGGGCAGGCCTCGGATGACCGTGCGCTTCATGCGCTCGGCATCCGGAGTAAATGAATGGAATCCCGTGATTCCATCATTTTTCAGGCCGATTATCAGCGCCTTTTGATCATCAAGATGCTGGGTTTGGACGGCCGCGGTGCCGCCCTTGGTGTATTTAAAATTGAACGCCCCTTTGACGTGTTTTTTGATTGCCGTATGCAATTGGAGGTGCGTCATGTCTTTTGTAGGCATGATAACCGGCGGTACTCGGGACGAGCGCTGCGTATTTTTTGGTGTCGGGTCGCGGCGAGTGGGAACGAATTCGTCTAGTTCCTCGGGGAGGGCGGAGAATTGATTGGTGGTTGGAGTGGGAGATGCTGGGTTTGGGCGAGTCCGCTTCGCGGACTGCCTGGGAGTTTGCCACGATGTGGTGACAGAGATGACCGGAGTTTTGAGCGGAGGAAATTCGGTTGGAGTCGCGATGTTGTTGTTGGCGGCGGTTGTGTCCATTGACTGGGCGGCGGCGTTTGCGGATTGCGCGACGACGTGATGTTGTTTGGTAAAAAGATTCAGTTCGTATGGAGTGCAGTTACGGTATGACCCGTCGG
This sequence comes from Agrypnia vestita, assembly GCA_016648135.1. NCBI lineage: Eukaryota > Metazoa > Arthropoda > Insecta > Trichoptera > Phryganeidae > Agrypnia > Agrypnia vestita. The sequence goes on from JADDOH010008793.1 coordinate 22,035, forward strand.
GTTCCTGCATCTGCGGTACAAATAGCGAAGCCATGTTAATTTCTAAAAGTTTCGCGAGTTTAGTGCTAATGATCGGGGGGGCCGTTATTACACGGTCCGGGCGCTCCGCGCTCGGACTTGTTGTATAATGTTTTTTGTTTGTCTCGATCGCGGCGGCGTGATTTTTGGAAAGAAAAATTTTTAAAATTGCTTAAATCGTAATATTGCGACTTCGGTACGGTATTCTCCCCTTACGGGGTCGGCTTCGAGTTGCGCGCGCAGCGTGGCACGGCGCACGGTATCGGAGCGGGTTGAAAAAATACTTTTGCGATGCTGCACGGTATCGTAAGAGCGGTATGAAAATATCGACTGGTCGGCTCAAGAGACGACAAGCGAATCTATCCCTGAGGGTCGGTCCGCCTTGAATGCGATATTTATACCCTCGGCCGGGACCAGGAGGCCCCGGCCTCGAAGCCAATTAAAACAAGTTACAGTTTGCATACAAATGGCGCTTTTCGGCCGCTTATTTCTACTACATATATTACAGTTTTTTAATTATTAAATTAAACGCACCTCCCCCGGAGGATTTACATATATGTCATTACATGGACTGCGTCTCAATAAACAGCCTGACATATTGCGTGGCAACCTTGAGACATTATTATTAAAGCAACAGTTAAAATATATCTCGTTTTCTGGCCCGGTGGGCTATGAAATTTTAACAATTAAATCTCTTAAAAATCCAAATTAACTTTTAGTTTTAGTTTTTTG
>JADDOH010008794.1:0-52466 GCA_016648135.1 Agrypnia vestita
ATGGAAGAATCATATAAACATTACTAAATAGAGTGTGAAAATGATATACATATAATTAAATGAATAAAAATAACTTGGTTAAACACTAGTATATTTGTTATCGATTCCGAGCAGGTTTCGCTACTACCGTAGCTTCTTCAGGGTAACATCTTAACTAAGATTTAACCCTGAAGAAGCTACGGTCGTAGCGAAACCTGGTCGGAATCTACAACAACTATAGTGGTGTTTAACCAAGTTATTTTTATTAATTTAATTATAATGTCCCACCACCAAGTGTTTGCTTCCATCGAAAATTTGATATACATATATTTATAAGATTATGCAACATATTCACAATATATTATGCTTTTGTACAATCGTATTACAATATGGAATAATAGGTTGGGTGGGGTCTTAAAGTAATTTACAGGCTCTTAAAATAATTAAAAAATTAACTATCAAAGTAATATTAAAAAAACCTAGAACCTTCCCTACAGATTTACTTATCAAATAAATTAATGTTAGACAGATTACACTAAAACACTTCAATATTACAAATACATAAAGAGACATTCATTCATCACAATATAAACACACCGCAAACTCATAATTCTCATAGTCACAGCCAAATAGCACGAATAATAAGATGCTTAAACATTCCCATATTTTTTTATTATTTATTAAATCCCAAAAGAAAATATACAAAATATAATAAATATTACATACATTATGAGTATATTAAATCCTATAAAGGTATATATCTATACATACATATATCTATACATAGATTCGGGAGATGAGAAGTTAGACATGTGTTATTATTTACACACGACTAAAACTCAATAAAAACTATATAAATTAGTAACTATTGACTTATATTAATACCTAGCTTTCAAAGTAGTGACTCGAATGATAGTTGTATGATGATTACAATATACAATTGCAATATACATTCTAGTCTATGGTACCATTACCTACAGTAATGTAAATATTCATCTCCTTAAAATTTGTAAATACAACGTGTGCAAATGAAACTATCAGCTCTCGATATACAGTAAAGTGTTGAAAAAGAATAAAAAAATAGTAAAAACACAAGAAGTTTGCTTATCAAGAATTTTCAATCAAGGTACAAGTAAAATTATATCCTTGTCTTAAATTTTTGTCTTATCTACCTCGTTTTTTCACATCCAGTATGCACTGTCAGAGCTGTAAAGAGGTTTGTCACGCAGGAGATGAAATCCTTTGCTCTCAATGCCTTTTTCATAACCACTTTAATTGTACGGGATTAACAGAAACCAAATTCAGAAAAATGAACAAACAAAACAAAACCGTTTGGAAATGTTATTTATGTAAGGTAAACAAGTGCAATACAGCGACATCTAGTGGCGGACAAGGTACCTCCAAGAGCCCAGAAACAGTGCTGCCAAGTGATAAAACCTACGCCCCGATAAATAAAAGTGCCCATACACAATGCATCAGCATCAAAGATATTGACGGTTTATTGCAAATAAAATTAGGTGAGTTCACAACTAATTTTTTTGCCAACCTAAAAAAAGAAATATCTATTATGATCGAAACGAAAGTCTCCATGGAACTTATGTCAATAAAAGAAAAGCTGTCAACCGTTGAGGACATCCAAAAATCACTAAATTTTTTCGCTGAAAGTTATGAGGTACTTTTAAAAGAATCAAAGGAAAATTTCATAACATAAAAAAACTGACCTCGGACATCGAGCACTTGTAAGATACCTCTAAAGTAATCACTACACAACTAAATAATATAGAGCAAGTGAATCGCAACTGCAACCTAGAGATTCAGATGATACCGGAGAAGCGGAATGAAAACCTAATGAAAATAATCGAAGATGTGGGCAGTGCAATAAACTTTCCCATTTCTAAACGGGATATCCTAGATGTAGTCCGTGTCCCCCATCGAGTGAACTCAACTCGTCCTAAAAACATCATTGTGAAGCTGTCATCCAAGATTATGCGCAATGAAGTCATTGCTCATGCTCGCCAATCTCGAAGCCATCTCACATTACATCGCCTCGGATTAGGCAACCAAGACCAACGGATCTTCATTAACGAGCCCCTCACTCTACAAAATAAAATCCTCTATCGGGAAGTACGCGAACGAGCAGCCGTAAAAAAGTACAAGTATGTATGGGTCAAAGACGGCCTCATCCTCGCAAGATCTACTGACACCGCTAAAATTGTCACCATTCGGAACGAACAGGACCTGGACAAACTATGACTATATTACTACTACGTTTCCACTACTGCAACGTTAGACATTCTCAAATTATCTTTCTACACAATCTCGATAGCAATTTATTATTCTCTCGTTTCTTTTTACTATTTTATTATTTTCTCCATGTCTCTCATTTTTCTTATTACTTTCTCTAGATTGACCATATTTAAAATACTTTTTATTGTCTATCTCCTTATTAACTGGTATATATACGATTTCACATATCTTATGCTGGCGATGCACTTGTCGCTGAGGCTCGGTAAATGCACCCTGAAAAAAATGTCCTTAGGTTTTCACGGCCGTTCAGAATCTTCTGTGTATAGTTTTCTGGGATATTCTGCCGTGTATATGTGACCTCTCTGGCCAACGTTTCGGATCCCATTGCAGGGTACATCAGCCCTGATGATGGACCCTGCAATGGGATCCGAAACGTTGGCCAGAGAGGTCACATATACATGGCAGAATATCCCAGAAAACTATACACAGAAGCACCCTGAAAAGTTCATTGATTATATCAAACAGTCTTTTCTATTTTTCTAACTCTATTATATTCATCTCACTAGCTCCACATTATTTATGGCTGTTTCATTAATAATCTGTTATCAAAACTGTGGGAAACTGCGTACAAAAACGAACGAGCTATATTTGAGTATACCCGCACTTGTCAAATTTACGAAATTTGTTTCTACAGTTCAATACTCATATTTCATTAACAAAGTTGAATGACTCGCATGCCCAATATCAATTGTGTACCTTATTTATTCTCATTGATAATTATTCGAATTTTTACGTCGTTATCTTTCGTTTTTAATTCATAGATGTCGACATCTAATAAGTTTACCGCTTATTATCAGAATGTGAGAGGTCTACGAACCAAATCAAATGACTCTTATCGCAATATTTCTATGGCTAATTATGATCTAGTGTGCTTAACTGAAACGTGGTTAACAGATAGCATAAGCGACGCTGAATTGTTTGATGGTCGTTATTTGGTTTGGCGACGTGACCATAATTACGAAGAAACTAATCAAAAATACGGTGGAGGTGTCTTAATTGGGCACGGATTAATCTAAATGTTTATCCGCAACCATCTTGGTATATATAGATATATGGATTAATATCCACCTGAATAACTCGAATACCCGTACTTCTAATAAATTGCATGTATGTGTTCTTTATTTGTGTACACAAAATCAAGGATATTGTTTTACTAAACAATTGAATAATTTTGTAGAAAAAGTAAGCAATATCTTGATTGATCACATTTTAATCTTAGGCGATTTTAATTTGAGCAAAATCCAATGGAATTTTGATACCTCCTCCTGTTACTTCTCACCTATATAATAACGTTTAAAGTTTGGGAAATATCATTTGATTTTATTGTGAAAATGGATCTCTTCAGGAATACTGAAGATCTGAGCATACTCCGGCTGTGGTGCCATCACTATTGTAGCCATCACGACCGCTCTGCGAAAAGCAGCACGAAAGAGAAGAAGTAGAAAAAAAGACGTGAACGCTGGGACAGTGTGAACATATAATGACTGATGTATACGTAACATCAGTGAAAGCGTGACGTGTGTTGCCTATCCCATGGCCAACTCACTAAACAAACAATTCAATATTGTCATATATTCACGGCGATGGGAATCAAATAAATCTTTGATAATTAACCTTTACCAACTTTCGGTATTTAAGATTAATTAATTTACGTTAGTACTCGCTAGGTTAGTTCTCGTTCTGGTAATCACGTCATGTCAAAACAGGAAAACTTCCCCCGCCCGCTGTGCCTTATGTACCTGCGCGGCCTCCGTGGTTTGCTCTTGAAAATGCGTGTCCCATCTCGGTCCCCCCGGTACTTCGAGTCTATTCTCTATGATGCTAGACAGATCAGGAATTATTCTAAACCGTTCTGAATCTTAATGAATGAAGAGCTAGTGGGTGGTCTGACAACTCACTGACAGCGACACTTTAATATGTTTTAATACTGTCGCAGGACGTGGCTGTGGGAGGCAAATGACACACTCAATTTCACAAAAAGTCACTGAATACGAACTAAACCCGAACAATTTTCTTAGTCACGAAATATTTCTAGAACAACTCCCACACATATTATTCAATTTCTTAATTCGCACTTATTTCACAGTTTCTATCACATCGATCACTTTCGAGAATATTCTGTTCAATTTCACACTTAGGTACTTCGCCCTGATATTTGTCACTCGTCACACTGCTCTCGCTACGGTTTCATCGCACACGTTAAACGTCAACACAATGACTGTTGCGCATGTAATATCGCTTTCTCGATGTTTCCTGAGTTTACGAGAATTACGAGAGATTTCGTAATTCGAATGCGTAATTCGTAATTCGAGAGATAGTGCGTAATTCCTTTTAATTTGATCATCTCGTTGCAGTATGTTTTATATATTTTAATATGTTTCAGTCATGTTTCAAAAGGCTGTCTGGAACTAACCGCCATGAAGAAGTTTCATAATGTTGATAATACTATATTTAACTTAATAGAATTAAAATATAGATCAATACCAATGAAAAAAAAAATAATCTGTCAATAAATGACTGAGGGATATATTATTTAAGTTTACGTATTTTAGCGCTGAACGAATGTGGCCTGTGACGTCATTGACCTAGTCAAGATCGTCGCATCACAGGCAATAAGCCAACATGAGCCGCGTCGACTAGGTCAAGTGACGTCACACGCTCGACCGTCCCATGAAACGAAATTATGTTTGCAAAGCAACTTTAAAGTCCCATAAATTTTTCATTTGTAGAGATATTTTAATGTTTATTGTTGTTAACTTTAAAAAAATGTAAAAAAAAATATTTTTCGAACGTCATCAGTACACCCATGGGCTTCACCCGACTTATCTCACCTCTGTTTGCACATGCAACGTGTAGGTAACCGTGCGTGTGTGTGTGCACGTGTCGTGACCTGGGAACAGCACCTGGTGCGGATTAATTAATCGTCCAAAAGGCTCGGCTTTTTTGTGTTAAAATTTATGTAACTATCTGTATTTCCACGTTACATGATGATGAGGGTATATTGCTCAGTGCCAGTTTGAATAATTGAAGACATCCCTATAAAAAAGGTCTATATGCAAAAATAAAATTTTGCAGAGAGAGAAAATACTAAGTGAAATAAATATCCAGAACATCATTTTTTTCTAATGTTCACTTGCCAATTGGGTGACATTTTTTTTTAATAGTAAAATCTTATCTTTTGTTAAGAAAATACGTTTATGAAAAATATTTTTATGTGTATTAACATTAAAAAACGATTTAGAAAAACGCCATTTTAAACATCCATTTTAAACATAACGCTTATTTTCGTAAGTGACGTCATGTATCAATTTTTATTTCGATCTGACCATCTGACGTTTAATGAAGCCGACAATTTTCAATTGAAGGCATCAATTTTCGGTAAGTATCGAATTATCCTTGTGAAAATCCGTCCTCCATCATTTTGAATGTGTTCTTAGATAGTTTATTTTATTAAAATAGGCCAAAAAAACGCAAAATCTATATAAACACCAAGCAAACACAAGTAAAAATAAAGCAAAGATGAACAGTGACCATAGAAACGAAAAAATTACAGTGACAAACACCATAGAATTTATGCTTTATCTATAATTCCTGCTAAATGACGTCACGACCAATCATATCGCGTTTTAATGGAATCGTTTTTTTGAAGCTTTTTATTGTAAAAAAATATGAATGAAAACAGTATCCCACACCATTCATACTGAGTAACAAAATATAATTTATTTTCCTGAATCTATTTCATATATTTTCATTGATACCTGTAAAATGTGAAAATACCCTATAATGAACATCAATTTTACATTTTTTTTTGTTTATTCATGTTGTAAAGCATCCCAGTGACATCTCGAACTGTCGGCGACGTCATATTTGTTACTACCAGATGAATATAGGCCTTTTTTCCAACTTTTGAGGTCGAATTTCGACTAGATTGAGTAAAAATCATCAAAAATAAAACACCGCACAAGGTGCATACTGTTATATAGACCATTTTAAAACAATAAAAACAATATTGATATATGTAAAATGTGAAACTACCCTGTTATGAACATCAATTTTACATTTTTTTTGGTTATTCATGTTGTACCTAAAGCAATCCCATTGACATCTCGAACTGTCGGCGCACGTCATATTTGTTACAACCAGGTGAATACAAGCCTTTTTTCCACGTTAGCCAACTTTTGAGGTCGAATTTCGGAAATATTGAGTTAAAATCACAAAATAAAACACCGCACAAGGTGCATATAAATATACAGGGTTATTTGTAAAACATTAATAACCTCGCAGGACTATATTTCTGCCTTGATTATGAGTCGAAAATGTTCAAGCTATTATGACCTAATATCAATAGTTAAGGAGATATGCGACATCAAAGTTTGCATTTTTTTTCCAACTTATTTTTTGTAAAACGTTGGACTGTCATTACAGTAACTTATACCAAATATGAAAAATTCATTCCCTTTAATACAAATCAAATAAAAAAATAAAAACCTTCCAATTCCAATTGGAATGTTTTCCAATTGGAATTTTTTCAGGGTTTGTATCATTTTATTTAACTTGTATTGAAACGAATGAATTTTTCGTAATCGATATGAGTTACTGTAATGATAGTCCAACGTTTTACAAAAAATAAGTCAGAAATATTGAAAAAAAAATGCAAACTTTGATGCCGCATATCTCCATAACTATTGATATTAGGTCATAATAGCTTGAACATTTTCGACTCATAATCAAGGCAGGAATATAGTCCTGCGAGGTTATTAATGTTTTACAAATAACCCTGTATATTAAAACAATAAAAAAAATATTCACCATCGCTGCTACAGAGTAATCCGTTGTATCAAACGTTGTGTATAGTTACCCACACACTTTCAATTAATTTTGAGAAATTGAAATTGAAGTTCTGGTGTCCTCACGCTCCGGAAATGAATCAGCAAACGTCTGACAAGATCTCGTGACGCGGATGAATAGGGGTGACATTATTTTGCGAAAAGAGTCATTTTCGGGATCATTATTTAAAACTAAAATTTTCTGCAAGGTTTTCATCATTGTATTTGACTTGTGTTAAAGCAAATGAATTTTTAATATTCAACAATATTTTATTTATTTATTTGTTGTTATTATTACAATCTAATTTTTTCTGTTTAATTTTTTTTTTTCTCTCGTTCTTATTTCATTATAGGGTCCACCATTCACTGCCACATACAATACCTACATAGCTACATAGCTGATCTAGTCTAATACCATTATTTAAACTACTGAGAGGATATCTCGACTGTCCCAATCAACTGGACTCAAATGTTCCCTGCAGACGAACCCGGCAGAGCGCGCTCTTCCATGTTCCGAGAAATGGAACATCCCATACACAAAATACATTTTTATATCGCGCATGCAAATCTTTGATAATGACCGACGGAGTAATTCAAATTTAGAAAATATTCCGCGACGTTATCGGGCCGCCGTTTTTTTTTTTTTTTGTACTTTTGTAATAATCTAAAAATCCGAAATTATACTATAATTAATTTTTTTTAACGAAAATTTGATAGATATTCTTGATCATCGCCGCAAGTCTACTTTCCAAGTTTCAGCTCGATTGGATCACGGAAAAAGGTTCAAAAATCGATCCAAATTTTTTTTTGACGGCAAGCCGGCACGCAAGCAAGCAGACGCCACGAGTTAATATAAAAGGAGTAAAAAAGAAGCGAAACGTTTGCAGTTAGCAAGAAGATAATTAGAACTTTCTACAAACGATTCCCTGGCTTGATATTTAAACGCTATTTCTTTAAGTCTCATTTGAGTCTTTAAGTCTCAAAGTTTAGTGATCTTTCAAAATATTTTTAAAAAAATGTTTGAATTTCACTTAATAATTTAACAATATGTGTATCTTTCATTACAATAAACAGAGGATAAAGTAAGAAATATTGAAAAAGACATATTTTGAAGTTGCTTATCTATATAACTTAAACGTTAAAATTATTAACGGCATATTGGACTCTCCTGAATTATGACAAATAATTACTTATTTATAATATTCAATTTATTATTAACACTTTTCTTATTTTCAAAATTTCTAATTTTTGCTAGTAAAATCCTGTATAATTTATATATAAAATTTGTAAAACCTTATAAATATGAAAAGAATGATGTATTTCCTGAAGTTGATTAGAAAATTCGGAATACTTATTGCTACTTAAACACCTTAAATGTACCTTTATTCTAATATCACAATTTATACACGTTTTTCCTATATAAAAATAATTATAATCATTTAAAACCCCCGAATTTTTACATTGCAGATATCCCGATGAAGGGACTATTGGCTACTAAACATGTTTCAACAAATAAATGGTGAAAACAAAATATATTCTTATTTATTATATTAATGTCACCACAATATTTTTATAGGAAGAACACAGGATTCTGTCCGCAAAGAGATGATTAATTAATTACGGAAGTCTCCCAGAGACGAAACTATTTATATATGAGAAATGTGTATGGAAATCTTTTAAACGATGGCTCAGGGCTTACATCCTGTATGAGCTGGCTTAAGTGTATATTCTACACAATGCAACGTTCACCAATTCCATCGTAAGAACATCCACACATTTCAAATTTTTTAAGGTTCAATATTATATGTTCAAATTCTAGGAACCTTCCGTATATTTTATTGGTATGCTAGAGACATCTAAAGTCTTTTCCCATTAACTAGTTAATACACATAGATTTCACAAAAAGACACAAAAATATTGGAAAAAAATGCAAACTGTGATATCGCATAACTCCATAACTATTGATATAGGTCATGGTTGCGTGAACGTTTTCGACTCATAATCAAGGCAGAAAGCCACCTGTAGAGTATTGTGGATTAACTCTATTACGCCTTGTATGTATAGCGTCGTCTTTGTGAGAGTTTTATAATTTATCATAATTCATTTCGCTATAATTGAAGAAGTTAATAAATTTCATTATAAAAAGTATAGACTCTATAACCCTCTGCAACTGTGATCCTATTTTTATCATCGCCCAGTGATCTGGGGCACGATATGCGTTCACTGTAGCACTTTTTTTAGCACTTTTTTTGGCGCACCTAACAGTATTAGCATACCAATTTTGTTAAATTGAAGGTCTAGTCTACTGCGCATACCGGCTCGGGTAACAATATAAGTTCCCCTTCTCTTTGTTCTGAAAGGTTTCATTCTGGAACCTTGGAGCAGTAATAATACAAAGTGAAATTAATGACTGGCCGCCAGATGACTCTCGACGGCGGAACTGGGGGGGTGGGCCATTCCACCCCCAGGAACTTCGACAAAATGGAGCAAAAAACGCCTGCATTGTGCCATTCAGAAACTGCAGGGACGAACTAACAAATCTGTTAATAATTGTGCAAAAAAGGTGTGATGCCAACATTAACCTTTGATCGCTCGCGTCGGGGATTTTTTTTATGTATAATTATTTCGTTTAGACCTTTATTTAAGGATAAAAAAATTGTTAAATTATATTTATAAAAACATTCCGTATTCAGAGAGGAAGTTCACTTCTATTCAATTTCAATTTTATTTTTGTATATAAGATTTACATAACAAAAGTACATTCAAGTCATAAATGTTATAAATTAAGAGTTTATAAAATGTTTTGATTAACATACATATTCAGGTCAAATGTGTAGGAGAATCCTGCTTCGGAAAACTCTCTCAGAGATATGGAACAGTCCAAAGCGATATTGTTCAGCATAGCTGTAGCACTTCCAACAGGCATAACCATCGGCAGTTTGGTCCTGTATATTGAAATGTGAAACAATCTATGCTGACGATGTCTAAAATAATTATCAGGAATTAAACCAATACTCTGCATAATTTCAGTATTATCGATCATACCGCGCAATAATCGATAAAAATGTGTAATCAAATACACATTCCTTCTAGTCCCTAGTCTATTGTAGCCAAGCATACCCTGGAGAAACTCGGTTGGGTAAAGCCAAGGATAATGCCCGTACTCTCTCATGTAGAGATATCTCAGAAATTTCTTTTGGACTTTCTCCACCATGAGAGAGTACTTGCCCTCATGTGGCCCCCAGATCATCGAGCCACTCTCGAGTCTACTCCGCACCAAGGAGTTGTAAAGAGTTCTCAGTAGGCGGGTATTCTCTAAAACCCTGGCAGTACGCAGAACAAATCCTAACATTCTCAAAGCATTACCATTACCACTGATCGTCTCTACGTGATCGTGAAATGTTAGGTTGCTTACAAATCTAACACCTAGATCTTTAACATTCGATGTTCTTGTCAGATTTTGGTCATTCATTTTGTAAGAAAAAATAGAGTTTTTTGGGCCCTAGTGAAGCGTGTAACCGAACACTTGGAAACATTTAACAAAAGTTTATTTTGTCTTCCCCATTCTAATGTAATACAATCACAGTAACGTAAATCAGTATATATTAAATAAATTTAAATAAATATATTAAGTAAAAAATTAAAAAAGAAAAAATATTGGATATCATTCAATGATTTGGCAGTTACTTAATGGCGCAAACGACCACTTCACCACAAACGAGTACTTGCGCCACCAAACAGCTAATTGTGTCAATCGTGAGTAAAAATGGCTACTACGCAGCACAAGGTTTTCTGTGCCCTACACGCGTCTTCTCATGTATGCTCTCCGGTTGTTGAAGGTTTTAACAGAGCCTTTCTTCAACATTTATTGTATATGATCATGCCATGTCTTTCGCGGACACCCTCCGTTCCTGATGCCTTTAACACCCGCTTCTAATGCAACATACCGTATATTCAACATAACTTTTACCAACGTACATTCATGTGTCAACATGGTATCCGTACTCTATGCAACTGCTCGTTAGTAGAATCGTCTTTTCTAAGGTTGTATTCCATCCCTCAATCATCCCCCGTTCCGTACTCTAGGTGGCTACCCGATGGCGCAATAATAAATTATTTACTGTAATTGCTGTAAAGGTGGCTTCGGCTCTGCAGTATTAATTGAACGGTTCCGCCGCCCTTCGAGTATCGGCGCCCCGTTACGTCACCGGAAGTGCCCGCCATTTCCCGCGACTCCGCTTCCGCCGGAAGCGACAAAAAGGAAGCTAACATAAACATCGAGACTTTCACAAGCGGAAGGCTTTAAATTTTGTTCTAATGGCATGCAATAACATGTAAATGATAGGTAAGTAATATTGTTACCTAGGTTATACATTTTTATTAGTCGGTTTCCTTATTATTGAGGATCGTGACTCCCGTGGTTGTGACTGCCAATGTCCTCCACAAATTTCCTCCATGATTCTCTCCATCGAGCAGTTTCTTTTAGCTGATTAATTTATCGAGTAGGAGATCGTCATCTTTCTCTCTGTTCTTACACCATATTCTGTAGATGTAATCGGCTTTTTACAATATAAAATCCCATCAATTATGATTATACGAAGACTAGTGGGAAAGTAAGTTCCGCTTGGCTATAAAAATTAAACCAGCACATATACAAATATTTTGTTAAATATATTGTAACGAGGCTAAAAATAATCACCCACTCGTGTCAAGTGACTGTTGTTCGAAATGTTCACAATACTACCGAAGATTCCAGAACGACTTAGCGTAATCTACAGCTTTCGAGAGACGTCTCCAAAGTTCCAGGAACATCTGGAGGTTACGAGGACTTGCGAGAAAACACTATAAAAGAGAATTCTCGAAGGTTCGAAAATTTAACATTATTTGGTATAAGTAAACGGATCACGAAGCGAAAACACTGTTACCGTCAGGCGTGTGAACTAAGCGACAGATAATTAAGTGAAGTACTTACATTTGTGCGATATTTGAGCGAATATTCTGGAAAACTTCTTACGTAGCGAAATAAACCGGAGCAAATAGTAATACGTGCTGAAATTGGATAGATTGTTAAAGTGTCTATTTACGAGTGATCAATTTACGAAATAGTTTAATTCAAATAATAGCGTTAAGTTAAATAGTTTTAGAGACTTTGTACGCTTGTTTAATTAATTAATCAGTAATCAATAAATCCTGTATTAAATCCCAGCGTTTTAATTAATTCCTCCTGTAGCCACGACACGTTACAATATCTTCAAACTACATGTTTTCTTTATTTTTACACATTGTTGCCATTTAAATGCCAAAAAAATACTTTCATACTTACATTCCCACATTAAGCATAGCTTCGTCTCTATGAGACTCTATAATACATTTTGTTTAATTATGTCCTCCTGGAGATGAATTCCAGTATTGTATTCTTGATAACTTTTCACATTATTAAAATATACCTATTAGAAAAAATATTTTTTTAGTGACATTAGTACTATAATTAATAATGTAACTACAATTACAAATCAATACGAATTATACAGAGTTACAATTTGATAAGTTAGAAATTTTGGAAATAAGAAAAAGTGTTTATAGTTAATTGATTATAAACAACCGGGTCCTTTTTATAATTAGTTATCTTTTAAATATGTTTTTTTTTATTATCTAATTATTATTCATTTCCCATATTTTTTTATATATTTTGCTTGTTTATACTTCGATTCTGATTTTTAATTTGTTAGTATATGTACATTGTATCCTGACAAAGGGGCCTTTAGCCCTGAAACAAGTTGATATTGTCAATATATAAGTGGGGGAAAACAGTACATTTTTAATAATTATAAAAAAATATTTAAATAAAGCAAGTGTGATATAATATAAGTATATAATAATCCAAGCTCTAAAAAAACATATTATTAAGTACATTATAATATAATATACATACTCTAAAAAAACATATTATTAAGTACATTATAATATAATATACATAGCAAATAGGAACAACAATAATAATATATGACAAGAAAATCATAAAAATCATAATAAATAAAAATAGAAGCATTTTAATCGTGCATACTGATAACGTATGCAGTGGAGACGATGGCCCTTACAAAAAAAAGTGTAGAAAAACTCAAATGCACGCAACGATCCATGGAGAGATCCGTGCTTGGCGTAAGCCTAAGAGAAGAGGCGCAGAACTAGACTAGTGAATATCATGGATCGTGTAACGAAGCTAAAATGGCAATGGGCAGGACATTTTGCAAGGCAAGACCTACAAGAAATGGCTACAACTAGCATATAACAAGGAAGGATGGAAGGGTATGGAAGAGGCCTATATCCAGCAGCGGAGAGAAGAAGGCTGAAGAAGAAAAATAAGAAGAAGAAAATATAATGTAGGTGTAATATAAGTAGGTATTAAAAATAAATTTTGTATAAAATAAATAGCAAGTATTATGTATGAGTATCAACACAAGAACATATATCACATCAAATTGACAAATTGATACAAAGTCTTTGAAAGAAGGATCGTAAAAAAAATCGAGAGCCGAGCTTTCTAACAAATGACTCCCTAGCTTCATACTAAACACTATTTCTGAAAGTCCCAACTTTATACTCTGTGGTTTCAGGGGACTAAATTCAGTCATTATTCAAAATATTTTTTTATCTATTTAAATTAGTGGCAAGAATGTAAAACTATTGGAGACAGTTTGCTAGTCTAGAAAATCATTGCGGTGTAGATTTAAAAAGGAGTTAGTGGCTACAGTTTCGAAGGCAGAATCTGCATAAATTCTAGTTTCGCGAAATGGAACACGCAAGTCCATGTTGATAGGGGAACTAGGGGCGGGGATAGGGATACTAAGTACAATAACAATACACGTTTTTTATAATCACAACATTCTCATTTATTTATCGCCTAGTCTCATATCAAAGTACAATTTGACATAGTCTTTGGATAGACAATAAGCCACTAGATATTTTTTTTAACAAGTTGAGAAAAACTATCTTCACCCTGATATGGGATAAGATGAAGTGCGAAAAAAAAGACAGAATAGGACTTATTTAGTATCACAAAAATACTAAGCCAAAAAATCCTTGTTCCGCATGCTTTAAGTAAGCTGCTATCTCTTTTTCTTCTTTTTTATTGAAACCTGATTTCAAAGGACCAGAAGGCATAACTAACATTTTTTCATTTTTAAACATATCGCTCTAAAGTTGTCCAAAGTACACCATTTCCTGAACCCTGCTTTATTATTAACACTTTTTCTATAGTCTTTTGCATGTTTAGGCAGTAACAACACAAACCTGTTCAAGGTCTTAATGGACAAGATGCCCTCTGCGATTCATCCCGTCTTGCACCAACCTCAACTTTTGTATTAAACAAAAATTTTTAAAAAAAACAACCTTAAAGTAATTTTATAAGTACCACACAAAAGTCAAAATAATCAAAAAGAATACAGTAAGTAGCAGTTGTCCGACTCTTAATTAATTACCTTTATAGCGCTTTACTTGACCACCAAATAACAAATCGACTTGACGCATAAACAATTTTTGCTTGTGAACCTAATTCGCATTGACTCCCACTTATGTATAGGTACGTTCGACTCCGTACTGAAGGTCGCTCGAAAGTGGCTTCCTATTGGCTAGTTCGTTTCGCTGCCAAAACATGTAGATTCTTGTAAAAAATGCGTTTTGCCTCGCATCCCCATCTTGTCCCTAGTTTCTCTAGAGCTTTGTGCGTATGCGGGACTTATCTTCCCTCGCTACTCGTCCCAGCCATTGCAAACTCCTTGCTTTCATCTTTCTAAAGGTAAGTACCTTAACCTTCTCTGTTCTCCGGTTGTGTTCTAGTTAGGTTTCGGCACCAAAGTAATGAGGCCAACATCGCACCCATAAAGAGTAATGGATATCAGCGTAGTGTATAGTTTAATCTTTTCATTCTTGCAATTGAACCAAGCTCTACATGTTAAAATAATATGCTTTTTTGTTACGACCAAACAAAATAAATGGAGCGGTGTCCTTTAGTGGAAATGTATTTATGTGATTTTTTTCGTTGAATTGAAAGTAGCAATCACTGGCTGTTAGCCTTTGAGAAAAGAAATGTAGATAGTGTCCGTCTGATTGTCAACAGTTGAGAAGTGACGGAACAATTTGAGCAGCAATATTTCAATAAATTTTGCCAAAAGCTTGACGATACCCAAGTAGGAACTACACGCATGGTCCAGTAAGCTTTCCGGGACGACGCTGTGGGTGTCTCATAGATGAGAGAGCGGTACAACCGCTTCAAATATGGGACTGCGCATCAATGAACAGCGAACCGCATCCAGGTAGGCCCCAACGAGGCAAAACAACAATTTTATTGAATCGAGAGTTTTGGTCATACGAGATCGTCGTATCATAGTCTAAGAACTTGCGAACGAAGCATTGGATCTGCTAACGACGGAGCTGAAGCTATCCATTTGAAATTGCCATTCTTCGCATCTTTCTCTTTCTCGGCTAAACCCAGCATTCCCTGGTTTACTGTAGGGCTTACCACTCGACTTTATTCCATGTGATTTTTGGCAATTCTCTATGTTGAAAATGTCGCTGAAATGAAAGTGATTTGAATCAATTTGACATTATGCGGAACGCGACGACTCAGCTGAACACCACCGCACCGTAAACATACGTGAACAAAGAGTCGAACTAGGGACGGGCGATGCTGCACCATTCGGGCCTCTGCCATAAAATTAGGCAGATCTGCGCCGCCTAACATCGGAGTTTCTTGTTTATTTATTTATTTATTGAAATTAACGGACGTAGTCCAATAAAATACATTACGTAACATGAACAACATAAAATACATCAGAATAAAAGTTATATCAATTAAAAAGAAAAGCAAGGACAAATGAAAAGTACTAACAAGATGGAGATAAGATCTAGACTATCTGTTCGGAGATTGTTTGAATCTGGACGGATTTGCACCGAAGAAGTCCAGATCCTGTCTTGAATTTATAAGACGATATAACCGTGCCATGGGAGCGTGGCATCCATGATTGGTTCTATGATGGCTAAGGAACAACAGTTCATTATTTGTGAGTCTAGGGGAAGGGATATTGAATTTTGTTTGGCCCAATTATTTACTTTACTTACTTGTACACACCTTGACTGGCTCCCGGAACTGAACTCTGGGAGAATTAAACAAAAATACAACAATTATTTAATAAATTAGAATAATAAAAAATACTACAATAATACTCGGATGTTTCCCTAAAAATGTGTTTCTGTCGTCCAAAGATTCGATTTTTTTTAACAGTGTCGTAACAATTTCTTATTCCCATATATTATTTCACTGATATACGTATTTCAATAGCCAAAATGATTCAGTAAAAAAGTAACCCATAAAAACCTTTTTTTATTATACTCCCTTTCTTTGTAAAATATAACAAAAATTAAAGACGAATTAAAACATATAACATAACACTAAACTTACAGTAATTTAATATGTTGGGAATGTTCGTAGGTCGATGGAATGAAAGAGCGATATGCAGTTACTGTTTATTTCTTCCCGGAGATAGGCCCCGGAAGCAAGTTAAAGTGTACAAGTAATATTTTATGTAATGACAAACAAAGAAATAGATGACGCGCGGAAGTCTGCCCGATCTTACGGCAGAAGCCCGACTGGTGTGGTGTCGCCAAGTCCCTTGCTCGACCCTTTTGTTTATATCGCGGAGGTTTTTATTATGTTAATATAAACAAAACTCTGGGTCGGGCGATAGGTACATGGCACAGGGTTGAACAGGTACCGCTACAGCACTCCCCTTCCAGCAGCTTCCTCGACGGGTGGAGTGGGTGCGAGGAATGCTGCGATGCTAGTTGTTCGGTGCTCCACGATGTTCTAGTTTATTGTTGGCCGTTGCTTGTTGCGAGCGCCCGACAACCGCCGTCCGATGAGTCGTGGACGCATGGTATGCCGCTGCTCGCAGGTGAGAGCGCGCGGTGAGTTGGCGCTGGTTGAGTTGGCAACGCTCAGTGAGTCGGCGTTGCTGGTGATGGTGATGGTTGAATGCAGGTGGAGAAGCGTGGGCAGCTTGTATCCCCCTGGGTACCGCTGCGTTGATGGTTGGTGCTCAGTGAATCGGCGCGGGTTGTTGTTGCATGGTGGATCGGCACTGGTTGCTGCGAACGCGCAGTGAGTCGGCGTTGCAGAATGGAACGCACAGTGAGTCGGCGTTGTTGGCGCACGGTGAGTCGGCGCTGGTCGCTGGTTACGAGCGCCCGACAACCGCCGTCCGGTGAGTCGAGGACGCATGGTATGTCGGTGCTCGCAAGTGTGAGCGCGCGGTGAGTCGGCGCTTGTTGACTTGCCAACGCTCAGTGAGTCGGCGTTGCTGGTATTGTTGGTGACGAATGTCCGACATCCGCAGTCTTGTAGTTGAAGATGCTGGAGATGCCGGTGCTCGCCATTGTGAGCGCACAGTGAGTCGGCGCTGGATGAGTCGATGAACGGCCAGGCATAACATTTGGTTATGCAATTGGCCCCTGTTTTGCTGCTTCCGCCCGTGTCCTTTGTCACATCACTGTTCACTTGAGATCGCGTCTTTCATCCGTCGGCTTCCCAAATCGAAAATAAACTGTATCACGTCGGGGTCACCACTGTTGGGCCCCGGAAGCAAGTTAAAGTGTACAAGAAATATTTTATGTAATGACGAACAAAGAAACAGATGACGCGCGGAAGTCTGTCCGATCTTACGGCAGAAGCCCGACTGGTGTGGTGTCGCCAAGTCCCTTGCTCGACCCTTTTGTTTATATCGCGGAGGTTTTTATTATGTTAATATAAACAAAACTCTGGGTCGGGCGATAGGTACATGGCACAGGGTTGAACAGGTACCGCTACAAATATATTTCTAAAATGTCAGATGTTTTGAGTTTTGATAAGACACTTCATGCTTTGAAGATTAAATTCTAAAAACATTTGTCAGTCAATTTAGATTTACGACATTCATAGTGTAGTACCTATTATGCATACCGACGGAGTAATTCAAATTTACAAAATATTCCGCGACATTATGGGGCCGCCGTAATCAAACTTTTCTAATGATTCCAATTTGAAAAAACCAATAAATTTTCTAAAAATCCGAAATTATACCATAATTATTAATTTTTTTTAACGAAAATTTGGTAGATCTTCTTGATCGTCGCCACAATGCGAAGTTTCAGCTCGATTAGATCACGGGAAAAGGGTCAAAAATCGATCCAAAGTTTTTGTTGACGCCAAGCCGGCAAGCAAGCAAGTAAGCAAACGCCACGAGTTAATATAAAGGGAGTAAAAATCAATGCTCATTTTTCGAAAAATTTTTTCATGTTGAAAAATACGAAACAAAAAATCTAGTATAATTTTTTACAGTTAAATAAAAAAAATTGATTCATCGTAGCTAATGATAATGAGAGCTGAAACCTAGCTTAATTACATTTTTTGGAATTCCAAGTGATCCAAGTAATCCACTGTGTGAATTTGTGATTTTTGTGCTTCCCACAAACATAATTTTTACTCACTATAATACGAGAAATATTTCTAAGCATTTTTTAAAAATAGAAATATTCTTATATTTGTGCTAAAAAAAGATGCTTTTGTAATCAGTAAAAATATCGGGATTTCGTGTATTTTATTATTTAAGCCCCTGAAATGTCAACGGTGCTATTGTAAGAATGGAAACAAATCATGTTACGTATATAAAATATATTTATTTCAAAAAACTCTATACTTGATTGATCTCGCGTCTGGGCCTCGGGTGACTTTTTTTATTTAATCCATTACCGGTAGAAGATAGTACCGACAAAAAAATGCTGAAATCAATCCATTGAGCTAAATTAGATTTTTTTCTCACTTCTCTATTTAGTAGAACCTATCGAGTAGGGACTCTACTTAATATTAACTCAATTCGTTTTCACACCACTTTACAATACCAATATAGTCTTCTATCTCCCCTCTCTAACTCTACAATTTATCATCCATTAACACTCACCTAGATAAATTCTTTATGAATCTGGCTCAGTTTAAAGCGAAACTTTAACAGGCAGAGTAACTACATTTATATGTATTTAATGTAAATGCCTGCAAAAGTGTTAAAAATTAAATAAATAAATGTATCTTTTTCAATTTACCGCTAAGCCGGCTGACAGATAGACTATTTTATTTATTTTAAAAATGCCCTCACGGGGCACGATGTAGTTAGCATTAAATATTCCCTCTAGACATTACAAATTCATCCGCCGGAGGTGCCTTCGTCGCTGTCATACCGCGCGGTCCATTTTGAATATATCCGGCGACGCGTCATACAAACAAAACAAGCCCCCGCATAATAAGCATCAAACAATGCGAAGCATACAAACTCTACGCATCGATGTAGATTGACACACTTTGCCGCATTTACATTATTACTTGACAGCCATTTTAGAATTATCGCGAACCGAAGCCGACACGAAGTTCGCGCGCATCGCTGCATCTGCAAGAGACGTGAATTGTCTTAAAGTTCCTGCGAGTCTTGCTGAAAATTTATGCCAGTGTTTAAAGGAAATAATTCTCTGCTCTCTGCTTGTCTTAAGTGTCTCGTCAAGTTGAGCCAGTTGCTGTCTAATTTAATGTACGAACTTAGTCTCGACTTGGGCCGAATTGCGAAATAGAAACATCCCCACAGAATCGGAATACCGCGAAATCTCTAATCAATTTTATTTGGTTGATAACTATTCGCCGTTGTTTTCGCAGTTTTTTGATCCTGTTTCCTGCAATCTGTGGCAAATGCCACAGAATGGACGGAAATGCGAAACAGGAAATAAGACCAATGAGCACGCGCGCAGCACGCGCGATGGACAAAAAATTATCGTTAATAAACAAATCAATGTCCAGCAAGTTCCATCACATCGAAGACGCACACCACCAGCCAATGCTTCTGTTTTTGTATATATGTTGCGCGTCTGGTGTCAAGCGCGTGGATGTTGTAACTCTTTGCATTCATTTTTTTTTTTTAATTTAAAGACTATCGACAGGTCAGAATGACCCTAATGGATAGTCATTTAGGACAAGGTGATTAGTACAGTTACAGTTTACGATGATACATTGAAATAAAACATTAATACATTATACAATATAAGTATACTACAGTAAGTGATTACAAGATGAACGAAGTTCACATTCTCCGCACGACATAATAGGCATGTAGGCTCCCAGGTCAACTAAGTCAGAAAATTTTAGCCTTATATCTTCGAAACTATCGAATAAATACTTTTTTTTTACATTAATGTAAACAATAACTACCCTTAATGATTTACATTCTCAAATTTTATGTAATTTATGTGATTATTTTTAAATATTAATTCAAAGTTTTCATACAATATGTAAGTATGGAGGCACACTACCGCCATCTATGAAAATAAATAAATGTATATAATTTACCAAACAAATTTCTAAACAAAATGCGCATGTAAATATACGGTACCTACCTAGTGCGGTAAAATTCAATAATAAATAAATGCACATACATTTTTTTTACTTGTATTTACTAATTAATAAATCTATGGGTATTGGCTTTTTAAAATTTTGTTTAAATTCTTTGCTTGCATTTGAACCATATTTAATTGTGATTTTTACAATAAAAAATAAAGGTAGGTACAGTAGCCGGCAAACATCTTGAAATTTTATGGCGTAGTGGGGGAAAGTTTGCGCATGTACCATTCCACCAAAGAGACCCAAATTTTGTCTTCTGCGAATTCCCCCACTACGCCAAAAAATTTCAAGAAGTTTGCCTGCAACTGTATAGACAAGATAGAAGTATAGAAAGTAGTTTATTCGCTTGAAAGGTAGTGATGTCAGCTCAGATAAGTCAGGAAAGTCGATCTTTGGTTTTTAATGAGCAGGCCCTACTGGCCGCTGTGGAAGAGGACGAGACTTGCTCCACTAGGACACTGGACACTGGACTTTTTCCGAGCAAATGGAAAGCAATAGGTAGACCTCTTTCCAATTAATAAAGACAATCGAATTAGTATGTGTAAGCCGCGCGTACGACGCACATTGTTTCGTTGTGTTGGTGTTTGAGGGTATAAACACCAACACAACGAAACAATGTGCTCATACGCACGCCTAACATACATAATTTTTACATATATAATTCGTTTTTGGTTATGTTACAATACATTTTTTTTAAAACGGCCGATAATTATGCGTTAACCTACTAAATTCTTAAGAAAATTCTTTAATTACGTTAGTTAAGAGTGTTAAAAATATTACAGAATACAAATTTTGAAAATATTAAATATTAGGATAAATTACAGAAGTCTGCGACTAAGCTATTTATATGGAAAACGTGGAAGTCTTTATAGGTGGCCTAGGGCATATGATCTAACTTAAGTGATCACTTTACACAATATACCGTTCACCAATCCACCGTAAGAACATTTTTTTAAATGTTGTATATAATAATTATAATAATAATAATAATGTGTTTATTCCAGCGTAACCAGGTTATTGGTGCAAGACATGGTCCGCCATATAGATTACAAATTACATATAGGTTGTTATATTGAGGGACATGGAGAGAAAATATAAAAAGAAGAAAAATGAAGAATATGAAAAATAATAAAGAAAAAAGAAGAAAAGTAAAAAGAACAGCTATTAAATACTTAAAATAAAATAAACCACAAAAATTGGACACTGAATACACATACACATATATCCCAATTACAAAGTTCTTAAATCTATAATCAATATGAATAAAAATTCTAAAATAATGGTAATAGTATGGAGTGCTTCATGTCTTGCTGCACTACCGCTCGTTACGGTTATGGAATCGCATATCTGCAGCTATTCTGTATCCGATGCCACTCTTTAATTAGGGATCCAGACCTCCGTGACAGCGTCTCTTGCACCAGAGAGTTGGTGCTGTGCTCCAGCCTCAGTTTGAGGCCAGCATATACAGGATGTACCAGAGCTAGCAGCAGAATCTTGGCCGGTAGATTCCTGCCTATGTTGTGAGTCTAAAATGTTCAAGCAACCATGACCTAGTATCAATAGTTATGGAGATATACAATATCAAAGTAAGCATTTTTTTTTCAATCTTTCTGATTTTTTTAAAGTTGAACTATCATTACAGTAACTTACGTAGATTATAAAAAATTCATTAGCTTTAATACAAGTCGAATAAAATGATTTTTTTTCCAATGTTTTTATAATTTTATTTAAATTTTATTGAAACAAATGAATTTTTCTTAATCTAGATAACTTACTGTAATTATAGTTTAACTTTTTGCAAAAAATAAGTCAGAAATATTGAAAAAAAATGCAGTCTTTGATACTGCATATCTCCACACAATATTAGGTCATGGTTGCTTGAACATTTTAGACTCATAAAATAGTCAGAAATCTACCGGTCAAATTTCTGCTGCTAGCTCTGGTACACCCTGCATATGTTCTAAATAAATTTCATTCATATATTCGAATGGACTATGGACGAATGGACTATGGACAACTGGACCAGAGACATCTACAGACCTTCGCATGATATAGTATACATAGAATGTTTTTATACATAGAACTTCTATAATTTTAAAGTGGAATATTAAGCAATATTATTTTTAATGTTCAAATTCAAATTCAAATTCAAATGTTTATTCAATGTTCAATGTTACAAATGTTTACAGTGTTTACAAAATTTAATGAAGCTTTTTTCATTGTTGTTGAGTGTCTTGGCAGGAAGTAAACACTAAATTGATTTGACGCCCTACCTGCTACACTAGTAATTTACTGTATTATAGCAGACAGTGCTCTTCCAGTAGTATAATGTTCAAGAATATTTATTATTTATATAACATTTGTGAATAAATCTTATTGCCAATTAAAATTAAGTAATAGTAATAATTAAATGTTTACAATTTAATAATGGTGTTAATTAATTATATTATAGACAAAGGAAAAAAAAAATGATCTGAATAGGATATTAATAAAATAAAATAAAACAATTAAAAGTATTTAAAAAGATGACAGTAACAGTAAGACAGTAAGTGACAGTAAATGTTCTTGTAGGAATAGTATATTTTAAATTTAGTTTATATGATGGCTTTTAATAGGTTTTGGGCATGCTTCCTTCCCTTTTCATGCAGCCAGAGTTTCACTTTAGAAGAAAAATACGCGAGACTATGGCTCCATGTTTTAAGTTTAGTGTTAAGAG
Source organism: Agrypnia vestita (assembly GCA_016648135.1). NCBI lineage: Eukaryota > Metazoa > Arthropoda > Insecta > Trichoptera > Phryganeidae > Agrypnia > Agrypnia vestita. The sequence continues at coordinate 23,297 of JADDOH010008794.1, forward strand.
TATTGAATGTTTTTGGTGCTTGGAAGAGGTGAAATCTTTGTGAAAAAGTTTTTTTGAATTTTGGTACAAGATAGTTGCAGTTCACCTGTGCCCTTGTTGAATGTGAGTGAGTTATTTGTTGGTGATCTTGTTTATGTTGGAAAAAATATTTTAAAGTGTTGAGTAAATATGTTTGATTGATGTCCAGGACGTGACATTCTCTGAAAAGTTCTTCTGAAGGAAAACGAAATGGCTTTTTATGAAGAACTCTCAATACCATTTTCTGGGCTTTGCTTAATGAATCTAATATAGTACAAGCTGCACCACCCCAACTGACAGTTGCATAATTAATGAGTGAGTGACACAGTGCATAGTATACTATTCTTCTTGTCGGTATGTATATGTATATGTGGTATTCTTCCGAATTATTTTACGTATACACAAGAATACTTGTGAAAATTACTATTTACACACATGTTTCCCTTAATTATAGAAATTTATAATTAATCATTATTCAACTGTGAACAAAATCCAGTTATTGTATTCTCAGAACATACATAACAAAATATTGTTAGCAATATTATATATTTGTACTGTAATAATAACGTCCGCTGTGAAGTTGAAAATATCTAATAGTACGTCAGTTTAAGCGAAGACGTGAATTTGGAACAACTTACGGCGCGAACGGGATAAGTATTGCATTTATTTCGGATGCATTTGAGATTAATTTCGCAAAAAAAATATGTGTAACGCATGCGCAGCTTCATTTTTCATTTGCTTTTTTATTACCTCCTCTAAATTAGAAGTGAGTGTACTATTTCGCATGGAACCGGGTAATTTATTTTTCAACTTGGTAACAACATAGTCCAATGTCCTAGATCCATATGTACTGGTGATTTTACAAACTGTAAAACTAAGTTCTCTAGATCTCTTGTATTTCTTCCGAGCGAAACTACTCTATTTAAAACTTCATTAGTATAATTTTATTTTATGAACAAAACATTAACACACAATATTAGAGCATGCCTCATTTCAAAAGCTTGCCGGCTTACAATTAACTATAGCTGTTCGAAGATCTAGGATCCATTGATTTATTTTTTCCAAAGGTTTTACACCCTTTTACAATAAGATAGAACTTATATCTATTATGCGATTCCAAGTTGGGGAGGTACTTACAAAACCACATTAAAACCAGCTATAACGGCACAAAAAACCTTGCTCCGAGTCATTAATAAGAAACCATTCACATACCAATCAGACAGACTATTCAGAGAATTTAATGTACTGGACGTTAGACAGCTGTTCGTTAAGTCTACCCTCATCTTCTACATCAAAAACACAAACCACCTAACAGCAACCAGTAACTCGCATTCACATAATACTAGACAAGCATTACGAAACCTTGACGAAATACCAAAAACTAAGACAACATATGGACAGAAAAATTACTCATACATAGGGCCTAAAATATTTAACATATTTAAAACAGACTTCCCGGATATCAGAATATACTCAATTAATAAAATAAAAGCTTTAGCAAACAACTGGCTTACCTCCAAAGGTAGAACAGCAACTGAAAATTTACTTACTGTAATTGCATAATAATGTCTACAAATAAAAATATGTTTCGCACACGATAAATCCAGCGGCATAAAATTGAATTTTTTAAATTTAATAAAAATAACAATATATGGCCGTGTGTGTGTATGTGTAATTGTTACCATAAGGTTTATTTTTTGAACATTTATGCATTTAGTTTATAATATTTCTTATACTCGCGTCGAGGCCTCGACAACTTGAATAGTTTTAAGAATTTTTTGTAATTTTATTCTTTATGTAATTTGTAATTTTTTGTTGTAAATAAAATGAGTGGAATTAGCGGTCTTATTACTGACGAATCCTGACTGGAGATATAAGGTTTTGTGCATTATTAGGACATCCGCGAGATTCGGAAATAAACGTATCTCACTGTGGAGGATGACGGCCGATCTCGCGGATTAAATTAAATAGCAAAAATATGTTTTTTGCCAGTTTTCAGATAACTGCGCAGCAGATTTGAAAGGCCGTTAAAATGGTCAGGCAGGCCGACGTTTGAACGCGACAAGCCGGCGCCTGGCGGGGGCCGCTGGTTTATGGACCAGACGTACGCGGCGCGTGGAAAGTTTGCAACGCCGTAAAATCAGAAAGTTCACGAGATGAACTCAGAAAAAGTGCACAAAACCTGGCATGTCATTTCCTGTCAGAATTCGTTATAAAATAAAGAATCGGATTAGTTTGGAAGGAGATACATCGAGAGATAGGAATCGGCCTTTTTTGAGGCGATTTATGAACGCCGACACATCCGGACACATTTACATATGTACACCTCCCCGTTCGGGAGATAATTTGGCTAGGCGGGCAAAATAGTCCGTCTAGAGGATGGGCCGGCACGGTATGATCCGCTCGGGAATGCTGCGCTGACCACCATCCGCCACTGGGTATTCTCGAGATGTCTCTCCCCTCCCTTACTAATCCCATTTTGACCGTTGATTTCCCGCTGTGTCTAGATTTTAAGTATAAATAAAGGAAGATTCCGCAGACTCAGCATCCTCAGTTCGCCGAGATTACTTTTACCTTGTTACGCTGCCGGTCCGCGGAATCGTGTTTTGAGAAAAAAGTGCCTTTTACTTTTTATTGAATTTCCTGAAAAAGTGTTTTTGTTGTTGCTTTCTAATTTACCTTTTTGCTTAAAATATTGTAAATTCCTACTGAATTTCTCCCACCGTAACGCGGAGACCCACCCTATATTTAACTATTTTTAAATTCGATTTTTTAGCCGTTCGGGTTTTAAAATATTTTGGGAATTTATTAATAGTTTTTCGAACTTGGTATGGCCTTGTGCGTACCATTTCGTGGTCCTTCGTGAAGCCGGATTTCCGTTGTTTCGGTTTTTTAAATTTTTAAATTCAGTAATTTTGTGCTTCGTCGGAATCCGAATTTTTATAATTTTTTTGTGAAAAATTAATAATAATAATATTTTAAAGAAAAATGTCGCGCTCGTTAAGATCGAATTCGAATCGCGAATTACCCGCCGACGAAGAAGATGCCTCCCTTCGCGAAGCGTCATCGGGAGATGAATCGGACCGGCAGTCGGGAGCTGAGGATCAGGCGGCGTCACCTACTGACGCGGCTAGCTCGAGTGCAGATATAAGGAGGCTGCGCAGGGAGCTACGCCACAAGGACCGGCATTACAAGAGGCAGCTTGATGAAATGCAGAAGCGCCAAGAAGAGATGTTCACGAGGGCTTTGACACTTGCAGCGGCGGGAAGGGACCCCGCGGCGGGGGGCGCAGGAGCGCCCGCCGCCGGCGCCGCGGCAACCGACGTAGCGGCGCCTATTACCGCTGCGAGTGTCTCGGCGGACGACATCGCCATAAAAGACCCGGCGCGCATGAATGCACCTACAACTTGTCATCAAGAGGCTCCTGCCGGGACCGATAATCCGAGCTTGGGCGACTGGATGCGGTCGTAACAAGCGCAATTTGAACGGCTGACGTCCGCTGTTACAGAAGCGGTCCGGTCAACGCATTCACCTGAGAGCCCGCGGTATCCGCTCAGCCAGGATGAGCCACGAGTGTCGGCTATGATAGCGCGGCAGTCTAATGCAAAGGACCTGGCTGAATTTTCGGGCGACCCAATGGAATGGCGTTCATTTAAGACGCAATTCAGGCAATCCACAGAATTGTGTGGGTGCGGTGCGAACGCGATGCGGTTGAGAATCGCGCTCAAGGGGGCAGCTCGGGAAGCAGTGCGCCCTTTGATCGGCGACCCTCATTGTGTTGAGGGGATTATGCGCACTCTGGAGGATTTATTTGGCCAGCCAGATGCGATAATCGCAAGCGTCCTGGAAAAAGTGAGGAACACAGCACGCCTCACTGAGAGTACGGACACAGGCATTTTTATGAAATTCGCGGTAGCGGTGAGGAATGCCGTCGCCACAGTAAAAGGTATGGACGAGCGCTATTTGGCCTCACCTCAATTGTTACGCGAGCTCGTCGGAAGGCTCCCGCTTTCGGCGAGAATGGCATGGTTCGCGGCGAGATCCGGAACCGTGAATACAAACATCGAGGACTTCTCGAGATGGCTGTCGAGTATGACAGATTCAGCGCCCCATTGCGGCGGACAGACCGCGCAAGTGATTGAAGACAAGGGGCGCAAAAATGCGCAGATCCACGCTATACATCGAGCGCCGGAAAATACTAAAAAGTGCGGTATTTGCGACTCAAGAGATCACGGCGCCGCGGCTTGCAACGATTTTACGCGCTGTTTGGTATCTGACCGAGCGGCTATCGTCAAGGACAGAAGATTATGCTTTATGTGCCTCGAACCGTGGACGCCGAAACATAAACATGGATGCCGGGGCCGTGACAAAAAATGCGGCGTGGACAATTGCGAGATGCGGCATCACCGGATGCTGCACGGCGCGCCGCCTTCCGCGAAACGCGAGTGAAAACGTGTCGTTCGCGGGTCAGGTGACGGGCGCGCCGCGGCGCCCGGCCGACCTGGCCTGATAGACTGTGCTCATACCGCGAGCCGCGACGCCGAAAATGTGATTTTTTAAATGTGCAGAAAGTCAACGTGTGTGTGGCCCGCGGGGGCGTAGAAAGACATTCGCCTTATGCGATAAAGGTTCGACCGTGTCGCCGATGGACTCCAAAGTCGCCAGTGTGGTCGGTAAATCGGGACCGGTGCGAAATCTGCGCCTACACGGCGCCCGCGGTATGTGCGCCTCCGATCCGCGGTCGCGTCTAGGGTAGATAATTGCCCAACATCCGTTGAGTGTGAACACTTTGCGTAATTCGGATTTACGGCCCCGACGGTTTAGCCGAGAAACCGGGGAAATCAAGCGCACTGTGATTATAACAAAAGTGTTATAAAATTATTATGGGGCATAGATTATGCCATTTGTGAAGTGTCGCGAGTTGGAGAGATAGCGGGTGCAGATAACGGCGTTTTATCGAGCACAGCACAAGGATGGATGAAAACCGGGGGCGTGCCAGGCCGCCCGACCATCGCCGCAACCGTGTCTTCCAGTATAGCTGAGCGGCCCAGTGAGAGGCCCGCGAGATGCACTCGTAGGACACATATTGAAATTGACTGGCCGGAAGTGACCCCCGCGTGCGGGTCAGTGCAGTGGGTACCCGAGCGACCATACATGATGGAAGCCACCACTGTATAGCTTGCCGGCAGCCAATGGGCGACAGGTCTTCTGTGGAAAAGGAAGACATGCCCTTGCAGCCGAATTTCGGTTTTTTAATATTTTTTTGTGATAAAAAATATATATGGCCAAGGATCGGTTCAGCTCGGATACCGACATTGGAGTTTATCGCATTTTGCGGATTTGTAGAGGCGCATCTAGATGAGATCGCCCATATTGCGGAGGGTAGTTACACTCATGTCTACCACGGCCAAGAGTCGGTTCATTTGGGAAACTGGCATTGGATTCTTCGCACTTCGTGGATTTTTTTTGCCCCGAAATACTAGAAAAAATTCGGGGTATTTTCGATGAAGAAAATAAATTGAGATTGGATTTCTAAGGATCGAGAGGCCTTAGATATCATCGCGCTACATATGCGCGCCTTGGGACCGGCCATAACGATGAGACCGGACAAGACCACAAGATGTGTGGTGAGAACCATCTGGAGCCCGCGTGGGATAAATTTATTTTAATTTATGCCATCTGCCAGTCGTGCGGAACCGCAATAAATTTATCAGTCTGTCCGAGCGAGAGGCGGATAGACGGCCGACAAGATGCCAGTTACTGGGCGCTAAAAGGCGCATATTTGATCCGGTAAGATTTATGACTGATATGATGATCCGGTCGAAATATTATTTGCGAGCAGTTTGGCGGTCAAGGTCGGTTTGGGGCCAGCAAACGAGGCCAGAACACGCCGAGAAGCGGCATTTTGGCGTATATTGTGTACAAATAAATGCACGATGGCTCGAGAGAGCATTTTAAGCTGCCGACGCAAAGTGTTACTGCACATTTTCTGCGGTGCCTGGGACAGGCACGTTGCGCGGTGGCTTACATTGGAAATATAGAACCACAGTACGGTGGTTATCGAAATAATGTGATGGGAATGAAGATTGAAATCACCCCCCTGAAGCCGTTTACGGCGCCGCGCCAAGGCCGCGAGCGTGACAGCGAACATTGAGTCCGAACATTCGCGCCATATGGAGCGCGCGGTGTTCGGGACCGTCACAACCACGGTGATATATTGGAGAGGACAATTAAGAAGTATGACCGCGAGAAAAGCGGCCGCCGCAACCCTGAGCCGGAGCAATTGCAACTACGACCGGCGTTTATTACGCAATACAACGACGGGGCATTTCCGGATATCAGGCGTTTTCGACATTTAAAGATTATTACGCGCGACCGCTTGGGTGCGGCGCTTTATAGAAAATTGCCGGCGCGGCAGAGACCGCGCGCGCCGAGCACATTTGACCGCGGATGAGCGGTGTGCTGCCGAAAGATCGTGGGTATTTCGAGCACAAGCGGAGTCATTTAGACCGGAGCTCAGCATACTTCGGCGGGGGGCCCCCCTCCCCCGCACCAGCCGTTTGTACGTGGTGACCCCGCGACTGGACGAGGACGGAATAATCACAATGGATTCCCGATTGTCAGCTACAACAGTCGCCGATATACCACCAGGCTTGAAGAAACCGATCGTGTTGGATGGCGGACACCCCAACAAGTGACCATAGGCCGGCGCAGAGAAAAAAGGTATGGCGCGTTATTCACGTGTATGACAACGCGGGCCGTTCACCTAGAACTGGTAGATTCTCTGACGGCCGACTCGGCCATAATGGCCCTACGACGACTCGCCGCCCGCCGCGGACACCCGCGGTATTTGTATTCCGACAACGGAACAAATTTCAGGAGCGCGCCCCGCGCCCGGAGACTTTGCTGACGGCGTTCGCCGAGGCCGAGAACGTGGTGAACAGCCGCCCGCTGACTCACGTTTCGGTAGATCCACGGGACGACTCCCCGCTCACGCCGAACCACCCACTACTGGGCGCGGCCGGGCGACATTCTCATCTCGCCACGTATGGACCTCTGGATGAGCAGGTCTGCCTCAAGAAGCAGTGGCAGTTCGCCCAGCAGCTTGCAGACATGTTTTGGCGCCGGTGGATCCGGGAATACCTCCCGACTCTCGCCCAACGACGGAAGTGGCAGGAGCCGGCCCCTCCGCTTCGGGAGGGGGCCGCCGCCATCATTGCTGACCCCGCCCTTCCTCGGAACAGCTGGCCGCGAGGAGTCATCGTGGAGGCGGTTCCCGCCGCCGACGGCCAGGTCCGCACGGTGCGACTTCGGACCGCCTCCGGGGACTACGTGCGACCCGCTACCAGAGTCATCACCCTGCCGACGCAGCAGGCGTCGGAGACCACACACGCGTAGATGTCATCACCCGGCCTTCGAGGATCGTGTGCTACCTTCGAGTGCGGCAAAGCCACACGGGGGTGGTGTTTCGCACACGATCAATCCAGCGGCATAAAATTGAATTTTTTAAATTTAATAAAAATAACAATATATGGCCGTGTGTGTGTATGTGTAATTGTTACCATAAGGTTTATTTTTTGAACATTTATGCATTTAGTTTATAATATTTCTTATACTCGCGTCGAGGCCTCGACAACTTGAATAGTTTTAAGAATTTTTTGTAATTTTATTCTATATGTAATTTGTAATTTTTTATTGTAAATAAAATGAGTGGAATTAGCGGTCTTATTACTGACGAATCCTGACTGGAGATATAAGGTTTTGTGCATTATTAGGACATCCGCGAGATTCGGAAATAAACGTATCTCACTGTGGAGGATGACGGCCGATCTCGCGGATTAAATTAAATAGCAAAAATATGTTTTTTGCCAGTTTTCAGATAACTGCGCAGCAGATTTTAAAGGCCGTTAAAATGGTCAGGCAGGCCGACGTTTGAACGCGACAAGCCGGCGCCTGGCGGGGGCCGCTGGTTTATGGACCAGACGTACGCGGCGCGTGGAAAGTTTGCAACGCCGTAAAATCAGAAAGTTCACGAGATGAACTCATAAAAAGTGCACAAAACCTGGCATGTCATTTCCTGTCAGAATTCGTTATAAAATAAAGAATCGGATTAGTTTGGAAGGAGATACATCGAGAGATAGGAATCGGCCTTTTTTGAGGCGATTTATGAACGCCGACACATCCGGACACATTGGTACTAATTAAATTCACACGCGGATGTGCCAGGCGTTCAATTTGACGTAACATTTACATATGTACACCTCCCCGTTCGGGAGATAATTTGGCTAGGCGGGCAAAATAGTCCGTCTAGAGGATGGGCCGGCACAGTATGATCCGCTCGGGAATGCTGCGCTGACCACCATCCGCCACTGGGTATTCTCGAGATGTCTCTCCCCTCCCTTACTAATCCCATTTTGACCGTTGATTTCCCGCTGTGTCTAGATTTTAAGTATAAATAAAGGAAGATTCCGCAGACTCAGCATCCTCAGTTCGCCGATATTACTTTTACCTTGTTACGCTGCCGGTCCGCGGAATCGTTTTTTGCAAAATAAAGTGTCTTTTATTTTTAATTTAAATTCCCGAAAAAGTGTTTTTTGTTTTTGCTTTCGAATTTACCTTTGTGCTTAAAATATTATAAATTTATACTGAATTTCTCCCACCGTAACACGGAGACCCACCCTATATTTAACTATTTTAAATTCAATTTTTTAGCCAGCTGGGTTTTAAAATATTTTGGGGATTTTTAGTAGTTTTTCGAACTTGGTATGGCCCTGTGCGTACCAGGAAACATGTATGGAACTTTTTATAGGGTGGCCCGGGGCTTTTAGACCGTAAGAACATCCACGCATTATCAAAATTTTCAAAGTTGTATATACGCTATATAAGTAAATCAGTTTCTTTCATGTATTCGAATGGACTAGGCTAGACATCAAAATATAATAATTTCGTTGTCTGTTCCGTCTGTGGGTCCGTAAATTCGTAACTTGCTGGAATTAAAATATTAGATAAATTAGAGTATGGCACGCAATGGTTCAGGCAACACGCAACCGCGACACCCCCACCAAGCTACCGTGATTTTGCACGAGTTTACGGTTAGTCGTTTAACAATCCAAATTTTTAAAATTAAAAATACATTAAACACAAGACGCGATTTTCTATCTACAAGATTTAAGCCATGTATTCACTAGGGGACAAATTGTCCCTCAACAGCACGCGCGGCATAGAGTCTACGTGACGTTGCAACGTCGTGCACTGTTCCGCGACCTCGCGTACAACATAGCGCGGCATTTCTACGTGCCGTGGCAACGTTGCCATGCGCACGATACCCGAGCGTACTCACTGCAACATTCCGCGGAGCGTCAGTACCACGTGGTATGTAAACAAGTGAATACGCATGCGCTGCATCTGTCAAGATGACAATGCGGGGAAACGAAATCGTTCTCGAACTCGTCGAGCTGTATCGATCGAAGATCGCATAGAATGTCCGTCCTTCTTTCTCTTTGCAGTAAATAATTTCGCATTCCCCTCTTTTTTCTCCTCTTACTTTTCGATAAACTCATTAACATAAACAGATACGCGGCTATCACCATAACCTCATAAGGCGATATATTCCCGCGACGTCTGGAAAACAATAATTATTTGCAAAAAGGACCTTGTTTTTAATAATATTCAATTTACTACAGTAAAACCTCGTTTATTTGAAATTGCGACCCAAAAAAACATTTCGAATTGCGCGGAACCCCGTTACCGCCAAATGAGATACCGCAGCTGTCATCATAACCTCATCGGATGACATTTCCGCGACAAGATATGCGAGTCCCGGTGTGTACACGTCAAATGACCGCGTCATTGTCCCCGAAACATGAGCGTAGATGTTGATGCGACATGTCGAGCGGAATGTTTCGCGATTTGTCCCCTAGTGAATACATGGCTTTAGAGATACAGTTAACACAAATTTAATTTGTCCACGACCCAAAATCGTTTTAGTTTTCTTGATATTAAATTATTTAATAATCTCCCCCAAACTATCAGAAAAATAACAGGTCATAAAAAAAAAATTGAAACAAAAAACATAATTACAATCACCTACTACATAACATATTTGTTAATCCAAAACACATACGCAAATCGTTTAATAACAAAAGAAACACTGACAAAATCAGATTGACAGAACTTTATTTTGCTCTCCTGTAAAGTTCGAAATAATTACCAACGCCCCTTCGGCTTTCTACCCTCGGCATAATCATGAAACTGTTTTAAAATGCGTATTTACACATCGTATCTATAATACTCCTTCTCTATACACGAGTCTTCTGACTTTAATAGAGTTAGTAACATAAATTGTTCCCATATATGAAATGTTAAATGATATTAATTTCTGCAAAAATAATAAAAATAAAAAAATACTTTAAAATAAGAATTTCATAGGAAAGACATAAACTGTTTATAGCGAACATAAAAGATGAATGAATGACCAAACCAAACTCCATCAAGACGGCCATTCACGGTGATTGTGTGACGTCAGTTTGAGACAAAGTGTCACAATTAATGTTCCAACGCCTGGTTTCAATCTGCGAGACCAATTGCCGCCCAGATCTTCGGCTTTGATATGTACAATCATCAACCGCATTATCGAGTGTTCAGATTCGCTAGCGACTATTAATTTCCATGTTCCATCGAGAAAAATGCACGCAATCAAAACATCTAATGCAGTAAAGATGAGCCAAACTAAATGATGAATACCGATCACACAATTATCGTAAATGTTAGTGATTGGTATTAGATTGTAACTAACAAATTAAGAGTCAACTATATAAACCCGTCAAAAATGACGTACTTTAGTGATGGTTTTGCGTTGATGATTGACAACTGAATTTTTGCAATTCGACGACCAACCATCGGTAAAGGTCTTTTCATATAAGCTTGCAATTGAGTTAGTGTGGGTACAGTGCGTAATACGCGAATCGTTTCGTTGTGTTAGCCCTACGCCCCTCTCGTATCCGTAAACTTAACACAATGAAACAATGCGCGTATTACGCACTGTACCCACACTAACTCAATTGCAGGCTTATATCGACGGCTCCTACGTATAATATCGTAACCCACAAAATTCAATTTTACAGGAGAAGGATTTGAACATATTTTTGTCCGGTATAAATCTAATTATTGTTCAATTTTTTTGAAATTTCGTTTCAATATTTTACTTTATACTGTAGTTTCATAAATAATCACAAAAAAGTCGAAATTATTAAAGGTTTTTGTAGAAATGCACATACGATATTATACTTCGGAAAAGACGCGACGTAAAATATCGTATAAATGACTTACAACACTTTACTTCGGAAAAGACGCGACGTAAAATAACGTATAAATGACTTACAACACTTTACTTCGGAAAAGACGCGACGTAAAATAACGTAAGTGTTACATACAATAATTTTCTTATGTTATTTTCTCACGCATATTATCGTAAGTGTTACATACGATAATTATCTTATGTTATTTTCCAACGTATGTTATCGTAAGTGTTACATACGATAAAATTATCTTATGTTATTTTCCAACGCAAATTATCGTAAGTGTTACATACGATAGTATACTTCGTAAAAAATATGTGATTATTTGAGATACGATAAAATACGTCCGAAAAAACGTTATTTATTGCAAAATATTTTTTTTTCTTTCTTGGAAATAAAGATATAATTAAATACATATGAAATACACAAAAAACTAAAAATCGTCGATTTGTGGGTTACGATATTATACGTAGGAGCCGTCGATATGAAAAGAACTATAATAGTCAACAAATATATCGTATTCACAATACTATACAGGTAGATTCCTGCCTTGATTATGGGTCGAAAATGTTCAAGCAACCGTGACCTAATATCAATGGTTAACGAGATACGCGACATCAAAGTTCTCATTTTTACAGTAACTTAAATCTAATATGAAAAATTCATTTCCTTTAATGCAAAGCAAATAAAATGATAAAAACCCTCCAATTCCAATTAGAAAACATTCCAGTTGGAACTTTTTCAGGTTTTTTATTATTTTATTTAACTTTTATTGAAACGAATGAATTTTTCGTAATCGATAAAAGTTACTGTAACGATACTTCAACGTTTTGTAAAAAATAAGTCAGAAGTTTTGAAAAAAAAATTGCAAACTTTGATATTGCATAACTCCATAACTATTATAATATTAGGTCATGGTTCCTTGAACATTTTCGACTCAAAAGTCAAGGCAGGAATCCACCTGTAAAATATTGTGGACTAGCTGTGTACAAACAGAGACGAATCCCAAATAACTGTAACGAAAATAACCCTATCCGGGGATAAAATTTTCGTTGTGCCGTGGCGAAATTGGATAACGCGCCATCCCCGGACAGAATGGGGGTCCGTTGGTTCGAATCCCGGTGGCAGTTAAAATATTTTTTCGTTTATTTGATTTTTCTGTATGTGTTTTCTAATTGATTAACAAAAAAAAAATGTTTATAAATTAGTACCGAATCCTCGATGAACCCATTATTATTTTTTCGGATATTTCTGCCTTTGCCGGTACGCCCCACGATTGCTATATATTTGCAAAGTTTTTTTTAATATTAATACTTTTCTGTCCAACCGCAAAGTTGAAGGCAGTAAACAACAAAAAGGTATTGTTTATTACCACGTGCGGAATCCATTAAAAGTATACCTGTCCGCGGTGACATTGTTTTGCGCAAATCGTTGGGACGAGAAGTCCACGGCCGAGGGTACTGCAGCCGGGCTGGTCGGCTGCTCGGCTGATGCTGGAACAGGTTCTCCAGGGACAGCCTTGCACGTGGTCCACGCGACGTTTACACGTTTAGCATAGTTTAACTCTTAAAAGACTGTGCTAAAAAATACCTTCGGGGACGGTGGTGTAACACAGCGTTACCTGATTAAAAATCGGCATAGTTTTTAATATGTGATAAAATATACATATATATGATACAAATAAGACTTTTTAAAGGTCCCTTTATATAATTATGTAAGGTAAACATACATATTTGCATTATTTTAATAAATAATTATAAAATCATGGTATATCGAATTTGCGTGCGCTTCCGCTGAGTATCATTAGCAACTGAATTCAACGACACGGTCGCCAGCTCCCGTCAGTCGCCTCTTTCTCTTTCTTTGTCTAACACGTGTTACCCAACTCCACCGTACTCTTTCTATATTGTTTTCGCTTTCGCCGAAACCCAAGCAACCGCTATCACTGTCCTACATGAAATATGTGGTATTGTCGTGCTCTTTTTTGCTCGATTTAACTGCGATGTGCAATATTCTTCTCTCTTTTACACACTGGCCTAAAATACGAGAGTAATGAAAAAATATTTTTTAATTAAAAAATACGTACATTCCTAACAGTTGAATTTAGTCATTTTATGTGAAAATGTCTATTCGATGATTACAAAAAATGTGACGTTTTAGTTTTCGTAAATAAGGTAGATATTTCATATTTTCTACGACAGGTAGACCTACGTTACATCACCGACACACAGGGATTAAAATTGCCCGCTGTGAGACTGTTTACAGTGATGCAGACATTTGGCAATTGGCAATGAAATATTGAAAAAAAAAATGCAATCTTTGATGTCGCATATCTCCATAACTATTGATATTAGGTCACGATAGCTTGAACATTTTCGATTCATAATCGAAATCGACTCATAATACTTCGCTCAGCATCAACATCCAAGACAAATAGGTTAGCTGAAGTAAATCGCGTCCACAAAACTAATTTCGGTGATCGTGCTTTCGCGGTGGCTGGACCAAAGTTATGGAACAAACTACCTAATAAACTGAGACAAATAGACAGCTTACCACAGTTCAAAAAACAACTTAAGACGCATTTATTTTGACAATCCTATAAAAACCTATAGAATCTGACCACAACAACGCTAGCTAATGTTTTCCACTCCTATTGTGCACTCCGCGAAAACACCTAATTCTTTCAGGCACTCACAACTATTATAGTACTCAATTTTAAATCCATTTCTTGTATGCCACCTAGTGAATAAGTAATAGTAAATAAGTTTTTTCTTTTCTAGCAGTAAGTTGTTTTGTAAGATAATAATTTTTCTGTGTAAAGCGCCCTTGAGGTGAGTATTCGCGAAAACGGCGCTATATAAATTATCCAATTATTATTATTATTATTATAATCAAGGCAGGAATATAGTCCTGCGAGGTCATTAATGTTTTCCAAATAACCCTGCATATTAATTAATTAATTAAAAATTAAACAAAATAAAATAATTAATCACTAAAAAATAGTGGTTTATACAAATTGTTTTCTTGTTTTTATTGTAAATAGAGTTATTTAATTTGGCCGTAAATTGCATATATTTTCCTCCATCACCCTAATATAAAAGGTGATTCGGCGATCTTGCAGAATCAACACCATCATCTTGTTGATGTTTCTGCTGAGGTTGGTGGCCTTCCACTGCGAAGGTCGTCTTCAACATTCAGCCTGCCTTTTGACTATTGCGTACGGCGGAGCAGACTACGACAGTGTTTCCGATACATCTTCATACTGTTTCAGTGAAAATATCTTTCAGAATATTTTGAGTATATTCAAATTTTTCAGAACAGTACTGGATTTTTGCCACAGGGACATCATTGATCAATCAAGATAGATGTCTCATTAGCGACATCAAAGCTTTGGTGCCGGCCGCGCTAAGGATAGTTACAACTCGTATGTGAAACGTGGCGTATATTTAAATATATACAACTTCTAAAAATTAGTAGACATGATATTATATCATGGGTGGAAATGACGAACGTTACATTGTGTAAAGTGACCACTTAAGCCAGCCGTACGATAGGTCGTAAGCCCTATGTACACCCAAAAAGACTTCTATACCTACTTTCCCATAAAAATACAGTTTCGTCTCTGTGAGACATCTATAATATACATTGATTGATTTATAATATACATTGATTGATTTATAATATACATTGATTGGAAATATCTTTTTTAAAACCAAATTAACTAATCAATTAAGAAAGACATACAGAAAAATCTAATTCACGAAAATATATTAGGCTATTACTGGGATTCGAACCCAGGTCACCTCCTTTCAGGGGCCGGTGCTCTGACCACTAAACTAAAGTAGCTCTCTATGTTTCCGTGAATATATCGACCTTATATGTAATTCTCATTTTTAATAATTGTTTAATTTTTAATTTTTTATTATTTTTTTACTTATTTTTTATTTTTATTTTTGTCTTTATATTTGGTTTTGGTTTTAAAAAAATATTTGGTTTTAAAAAAATCTCACAGAACTTTGTACTGAAAAATTACAGCTTCACAAATATGTATGTGTTCTTGAATATATATAGAAAATTTATTTGTTTAAAAAATATAAGCAAATAAAGAGCAGCTCGATATTACTAATTTCCCCAAAAGTGTCAAACACACCAAATTCAAACAGCCATCAGATGTTGCCAGTAAAAATAAGGTGTTCAAATTGTTAATAATAATTGGTAATCAGTATTAAAAGTAGGAAAATAAATGTTAACCACAGATGGCGGTTGAAAAAGTACAACTCACATATGAAACAAGGTGTGCAAGTCAAACATTTACAGGCGGATTCCTGCCTTGATAACGAGTCAAAAACGTTCAAGCAACCATGACCTAATATCGATAATTATGGAGATATGCAATATCAAATTTTACATTTAAAAAATATTTTTTTTACTTATTTTTTGCAAAAAGTTGAAATATCATTACAGTAACTTATATGAATTATGAAAAATTCATTTGCTTCAATAAAACTCAAAGAAAACTATAAAAACCTCGTACTAAAATTGTATTTTCAATTTTTTCGCTACGCAACGTATTCAACCATTCCATCGTAAGAACATCCACACATTATCAAATTTTAAAAGTTCTAAATATATGTTCGAAACAAGAACTTTTCATTTATTACTATGGTCTCTGATAGATATATCTGTAGATTTTTTTCTTATTAACAAGTTGGTATACACACGCAATTGGTGAATGTTTCCATCGATGATTTCCATCCACTTTTCTCATATATAAATAGCTTTGTCTCTGTGAGACTATTATAATTTATCCTTAATTAATTAATCATCCCTCTGGGGACAAAATGCAGTAACCGTGTTCATAGAATATATTTCATTTACTCCCGCACCTTGAGGGATCAACTGGCACAGGGATCAACACTGCCCGGGGGATCAATTGAAAGGGAACAGAGGTAGGCTGGGTACTCACCCAGCAGAGTAGACCACAAAGGGATGGATGCTGCTCTGTAGTGACTGTGCTCTGACGGGGGTGCTAAACAAGAAATAGTAGTTTTCGATATTTGGTCCGTGTTGAAGAGGACGCGCTCGGAGCGTGTTTAAGGAAGACCGCTGTCGAATCCCAACAACCTTGTAATCCGATATATTATAGACGTCTCACAGACACGAAATTACATTTTTTATGGGAAAGTAGGTATGGAAGTTTTGGGTGTTCATAGGGCTTACGGTTGGCTTTACACAATATAACGTTCACATTTCCACCCATGATAGAATACCACGTCAAATTTTTGGAAGTTGTATACCAGGGGCGTGCAGTGGGAACATCGCAGCATGACTTTTACGTAATCAATTATTTAAAAAAAATATCGGAATACAATATATATTTCGTAATATTTCTATCACAATTGTTATCATTGCATTCTTATTTTGATATATCATAAAAATCTGTAGCATAAACATTTGATTTCGATTTTTTTTCCGAACCATACGTTTAAAAAAAAGTTTTGCTTCAATGTTCCCACTGCACGCGCAGTGGGAACATTGAAGCAAAACTTTTATACATATGTATGTATTTAAGTTTTATAGCCCGTTTCATATGAATGTTGTAATTAAATTAGCGCGACGGTATCCAAAGCTTTTTCATTCCCCTTAATTAACCACAGAGGTCACTAATGAGGTATCTATTTTTGATTGGAATATTTTAAAGAGAGTATGAGATGTACATGTAGATACCCTTTATATGTGTATCTACATGTACATCTCAAAATATTCTTATAATCCGAGTTAAGGAGTTGGCCTTACTTGCAGACGATGCTCTGGATGAAGAGGAGCACCCCGTCGATGAGGTAGCCCCAGATGAAGGTCCTGAAGAGCGCCCTCCACAGCCTGGGCTTCCTTCCTTTCTCCTTGGCCCTGGCGAGCTCTTTGTACCAATTACTGAAACAATACAATATATATTAAACCATCAATTAAAACTGTGAACATACTGACTGTATCACGTTCGGAGAAATGAGATTTAAATCAAAAATACGGGATCTCATCAGCGACGACAACTTTGATGGTAGAATCTGCAATGGGATCCGAAACGTCGGCCAGAGAGATGGGACGTGCATGGCAGAATAGCCCAGAAGATTCTCAACTGCCGCCAGAACGTGAGATCATTCTTAATTATTTTATTTATTTATGAAAGGTGTTCTCAAGTAACAAGAACAATTTATTTTTCAAATACTTATTTTATTATTATTTTGAAATCAGTTAAAAATTGTTCTTGGCTTTTATTATATAGAAAATTTCTTTAGAACATGCTACATGGTTCCTGTATTTTATAAAGAATTTCAACTATATTATACACTTAACAGATACAAGATTATTTAACTACATATGAAGACCCCATGGCAAGAAGTTGTTAACTAACATTTTTGACAAAAATGAGTTAATAAGCCCTCTAAAACTAAATAATGTACGTTCTTTCCATCGGAAATAAGTTCAGAACTTAAAAATAATTAGAACATGTTCAAATCATAGGGATGAACATGTTAACTACACTTTTTCATAAAAATCAAATCAGTTACTAATGGGAAGAACATGTTATCTTCAATAATAACATGTTCATGCCATCATTCTGAAATTAACATGCCTTTTAATTTGATTGGAATATTTGTGGTTAAGGCGGTACATTCACTGCAAATGCATATTTCGGCGTTTTTTACGAAAATGTGGGTTTTTATTATTCATTTATATGAGAATGTATATGATAGATTGCATTTTTTTAGGGCGATAACTTAGAAAGAACCTTTATTCTTATATAAAAGTAATAAATTGAACATTATTTACAATAATTAAGAAAAATATAGGCATTAATCCACAGGCCGCGGCAAAAAAAAACGTTTTTAATGTTCCCGGGCAAAGAGTGTTTCGTTTAAAATTTGTATGTAAGCATAATATGTTTTTTCATACATATAAAGTTTACTTAATTATCTAGAATCCGTACGTAGGAAATTAAGAAATATTCAATATTAAAAAAGATATCATTTTTCAAACATGCTTAAATATTTACGATTTTTGGTCATTTTCAAATGTTGTTTATTCATATAAAAAGATGATTTTAAACGATATATTGTATCTATATTCGCACTTTGAGTCTTCATTCACTATTAAAAAGCAATTTTTTTTATAAAAAACACGTTAATTAATATTTAAAAATAAAAATTCTATAGTATGAAATGTGTCAAAAAATTACGCAGTTTGCAGATCACAATCCGCGCGCCAGCCGGGAGAGGCGGACGCGCTCATGTAGTCCAATCATTTTTTCATAAAAAAATCACTTTAAAACGTGTTTTTATGCCAAATTTGACTTTAGTTCAAAATAATATCATATTATATATTCGAAAGCAATCTATTCATCGCAGATAATAATGTTTTTTTTAAACTAGTTTTGTATTAAATTGCATTTCAACTCATAACCTAACATTGAACGCATGTCACTTTTGCTGACTTGCTATTATTCGCTATATTCGTGTTGATGTCATTGTTATTTGAAAGTCAAGTAAGATATTAATTTACGAGATAATTTTTAAAATATAGATAAATGGTTTTTAATTTTATTTTTAATTCAATACATATTGTTGTAGTAGTTTTTGTTTATTTTAGATAAAAATTATTTAAATTCAATTATTTTCTCAGGTGTTTTGACATTTCAGTCGGAAGTCAAAATAATATCTAAATCTGCTTATTCGACAAAAGTTTTAAATTAAAAAACAGTGATATAAGAAAAATTGTTGTTTACTTTTTTTTACAACACCTAAATTATTGGAGAAATATAAATACGCTTTTTTATATTCTAGACTTAAAACATTTAAAATTCTAATAATATTACGCGAGCATGACTTGCGTTACCATATATTTTAAACGTCGGTACTCCATATGGTTGTCTCGTTTCCTCGCAACCTTTCTATCTCACAAGGCACGTAAAAAATACGCTCTTGCAAGGTTTATCTGATATGACGTTTGTTCATGTCTCGATCTCGTATTGAAGTAGCATGATCTATCCGACACATATCGCCACTTTCACAGCTTGAAAAATGAATGTTCCGCCTTAACTAACATTTTTGACAAAAATGAGTTAATAAGCCCTCTAAAACTAAATAATGTACGTTCTTTTCATCGGAAATAAATTCAGAACTTAAAAATAATTAGAACATGTTCAAATCATAGGAATGAACATGTTAACTACCCTTTTTCATAAAAATCAAATCAGTTACTAATGGGAAGAACATGTTATCTTCAATAATAACATGTTCATGCCATCATTCTGAAATTAACATGCCTTTTAATTCGATTGGAATATTTGTGGTTAACACAAATTTTGCTCTGGCAGTACTGTCATATTTATATTTTTATGTTTTTATTTGAAGAATATTATAATATGTACTTATATATTATTTTTCAATAGTTTTAAATGGTACATATCATGTTTTGTATTATTAATTAACATGGCAGATATTTTGTAATTTTGGATAATGGATGGTAAAAACGGATAACATTTGAAGGACTGTTTGATGTTCGTGTTTTACCGATTTTAAAAAAGTGTTATTCTATTAAAAATGAATTCCAGAGTCGAAAAAATGGTTGTAAACTAAATTTTTTTAGGAAAAATTAGTATATTTTTATTTTTTTGTGCCTAAATGCGTTTTTTTACTTTGTAAATACTTTTTTGATATTTTCGTGACATAAATCAATAAAAATTAATCTTGAATCTATACCTATAAAACTCAATGTCTGTCTGTCTGTCTGTCTATTCTCTATACAAATCCACACCGTTTGTCCGATTCTATTCAAATTTTGCATACTTATGCTTTGGGACCCGGCGGGTAACATAGGCAACATTTCCCCCCCTATTCTCATACCCCTTCCCCTCCCCCTGACATATTTTCGATGCAAATCTGTACCGTTTGACCGATTAGACTCAAAATTTGGAAACTTATTCTTTAGGACTCGGCGAGTAACATAGGCGATATTTCCCCCCTATTCTCATACCCCTTCCTCTCCCCATACCGTTCGAATCAAACGTTTGTTTCCCCCACAAATTTATTTTCAACTTAATCCTTAACCCGTGCAACGCCGGGTATGAACAGCTAGTTAGCAATAAAACATATTTTTCAAAGGCGAAATGCAAATGTCTAATTATCGCAAAATGACTTGAATGTTAGTTAACAACTTCTTGCCATGGGGTCTTCATATATTTAAAAAATATTGTTCGGGCAATAATCTACTTAACACTGTAAACAAATGCAAATATGGTTTTCTTGTAGTGATGGGTCCGCTCTGTACTCACTACTACAATGTAGTACTACATTACATTGATGTGCACACTTCACACGTTTTGAAGTGTAGTGCACACTACAAACTACAAACACTAAAGTTATTCAAAGTATATACTTCAAATAGTATATACTTCATTTCAAAGCGAACACTACAAAGTACACACACTTCAAAGTTATCGAAAGTATGAGAAACATACTTTAAATAGTGAAATTTTTGGGAAATTGATGTAGCTAAACGGAGAAATCTCTGGGAACTGTAACAACCCCCCCCCCCCCCATGGTTTACTTTTTTTAGGCTCGCCATATTTTTATTTGAGAAAAAAATATTTACTTCACTAGGTTTGTAGTACAATTACAATTACTTCATTACTTCACTTCATTGACTTCACTTCATTTCGTAGTACTACAATTACTTCACTTCATGTAGTTTTTGCTACAATTGTAGTGTACACTTTGTAGTCTTCAAACTGGTGAACGTGTGTGTGTTGTACTCTTCATTTTGAAATGTAGTTTTTCCCTTCGCTATTTTCTTGAATGAAAAAAATCCGCAATAATGCGAGTAGCAGCGTCGGTGCAGATCTGTGAGTCACCCTAAGAGCGTGACTGGCGGGTCCGGAGGCGAGCGGATAATTGCGTGTAAATTGAAGATCAATATTTAGTGCTGCGCCGTTGCGGCTCTCGTCCTACATTTTTTCCTCGAAGCGGTGCAAGGCACGGCGCAGTCAAAACAACGACATTCCCGCCGACCTGTTGCGGCAGCCCGACGCACATCGCAGTCACAGATTAGAGGTGCGCAGGTTATACCTGTATTATCATACGCGTGCTTTTTCACGCTAGATTAGAGGTGCAGAGAGGTTATACCTATACTAGCTGTGCCCGTGCGGCTTCGCACGCGAAGATTTTTAGTACGCTGTTTGGATCGTCATAGAACTTTCGCGAACCTTCTTGAACATTCTCCTTCCAGAACTTTCGAGAAATTTATCGAATGGACAGGAAGACACATCGACACATTCCGCCACTTAGTTTACAACCTTATAGAACTTTCGGGAATTTTCTAGAACCTTTTCCTTCCAGAACTTTCTAGAGCACTTCCGGAACATTCTAGACTCACCGACACAGTCGGCGCGCCTATTTTGCAACAATCTCAAGCATTTGCGGCCTTCCCATAACAAAACAATGTGCTAGAAAGCGCATTTTCGTCAACCACTCCCACCCACGCTCAGCCACCCCCACCAAACTCGCATATTTTCGATGTGACACCAAGGTCTATCCACCACCATAACCACCGGTGGATGGTTGTGGAGAAAACTTGGCGGGTAGGAAACACAGGGTTTCTTTATAGGGTAATATATATATATATATATAATAATATAGATATTGATTATCATATGCGTGTTTTTTCTGTTTCCGGGGTAAGTTTGTACAACTGCATAATCCCATGCTTGGAAATAATATCAACTGCTATGAAAACACCATTAACATCGTGGTGTTTAATATCTTTAATAAGATGGTTAATAAGTTGGTTATGTCCATATTTTAGGTAAATGGAGTTAGCGAAGAATTCTGTATCTATAAATGAATAGGTGAAGACAATGATATAATAAACTGTAGATACGTTACAAGCGTGAAATCGTCAAAAAGTGAAGTCAAAAAGAAGGTAATTGCCTTACTTGCATTCGTTATCGAACGGACCTTTTTCCTTGATTGGACGCGACGGCACGCCGATAAAAGAGTCCCGGGGAAAAGGGAACAGAGTATCGTACACTATTGTAAGAATGAGTTTGTTATTTTAGTCACCGTGACTTCAAATTGCCAGATTTTTCTGCATTTGCTACATTTGAAATCAGGATAGTATGGGAATAACGTGACTATTTATAATACGTCAATGGGTGAAGAGACCCAAGTACTGGATGGTGTCTCAATGTTAGATAGTGGCATATTAAAGTAAGTCATTTCTATCTATTTTTTACAATGGAAACTAACAAAGCGTTGCAAAAGTCAAGCCATTTACAATTTGTGAATAACTTATCGTTTTTTTTACGTTTTAGAACTTTCTGATTGATTTGATTATTATTTTCAAACCTGTCAAACTTAAAACGTCAATATTGACAGCAATATTATATTATACAGTAACTGTCAAGATACCTAAATCGAAAATAGCAATATTACTATTTTCGGAATACGGCCGACTGTCACATATGCGCGTAGTTCCCCACTGACGTCAAAGGGAGATTCGCTGTTGAAACAATATTTGAAACATTTCATTTTTTTTCATTTCAGTACCGATAAATTGGCGTTTATTGGAGAAAAGACATTTAATTGCTTGATACATACACACATACAATTTATAAAACTGGGAAGACTTCGGTAGCTGAGTCTTGTGGAGGGAATGACCGAGCATCGACACCAAAGTCCCTGCTGAACTCAAGGTCGAAAGGGCGAAGGAGCTTAGGACTAGGTCCATAAAGAAATTTCTGCCTTGAAGATTCTGAACTGGAGAGAGCTGGCACTAGACCGAGATGAGTGGAGGAAGACTCTTGAGGAGGCCTAGACACACCAGGGGTTGGAGAGCCAAGAGTGATGATGATCATGACATACATAATACATATAAATATAGGATAATGTGTAGCAAACCTCTCGACCACTACCTATCTCGCTTGATATAAGGAAATACCTGTTCTGAGGTAGGTAGCTCTTTTAAACATTTTACTACCTTAGATCGATATCTAGCATTTATACCAAGTTACGGAAACAGACAGACAGACGACGAAATTGTTATGTTTGATTATCCTAATATTTTTTTTAGTTTTTACGCTTCAACAGGCCCAATTACAGAAGCGAGACGCATCACATAATACCCAGGATTGAGTAAATCACATAGATTAATTGTGATCTCAACTGGAATCAAACACGGAACCCTCGGTATGAGAAGCCAGTGTCATGCCCACTGGGCTACGAGGGCCGCCTAAATATTCTACTACTATATATTATATGCTTTTTCCATGCTTATTTCCCGCCTTGACCCTTTTATCGGTATTTTGAAACATCTTTCTATATTTATATTTTTTATTTTTATAAAATGATGTATTGTTGCTATGTTTTAAAAAGAATTTAAATAACATGATACATTGAATAGATTATGATAATTTATGTAACGTAATTATAAATAATCATAGTATGACTATTTATGGGTGTATTTACTTTAATTATGTTACATAACGTAAACAGCACGAGAGCTAACAACAATATATCTATCCAAGCCTATCTCTTGCGGAGAAGTCGTGTAACAATAATGATTTATGAAAATACATATTTGTAGACGTTGTGCGAAAGCGACGTAATATTTGTTAATAAATAAATATTGAAAAAAAAACACCGAGGCATTGGTTTGTCCAGTGTACTACGAGCTTTTGCGAAACGTAGTCAACAAGGTAATGGTAGCAAACGTTCGCTGACCGGATAAGACATGATAATAAAAATGATTATGAACTTAAAAAAAACTGCATTGCTGGGATTTGTAGAGAGACCATTTTTTCCAAATTCGATAATTGAGGGTGTGGTGAGCCGGACCCGCCTGGACTCTAGTCCCTCGAGCATGTCGAATGGACCAATCGCGCACTAGGGAAACCGTCCAATGAGAAGCCCGCGGCGCCGGCAAAGTACCGACCGCCGGCACCGCGCCATTCTCTCACCGGATACACGCATTTACATCTAAAACACAACCATCTGCTAAAAGGGGTATAAAAGCAAAGGCAGCAATATCAAATGAAAATAAAAATGAATATAGTCATCGAGGATGTTCGCTTCTTTGCTAAGCCCTAGTATACATTTAAAGTATCTTCTAGGCGGTCCGCGGAGAGGCGGCCGTAGCAAAATGCTCGTGTTTGCTGGCCCGGGGTTCAAGCCCCACCTCCAGCCGTTAATTTGTTTTTTTTAGCCGTGAATATGAACGAAATTACGGAGGTTAAACGAAGTTACGGACGGACAGACAGACAGACAACGAAATTATTATGTTTGATAATGTACTGAATTCGTGATTTTATAGGAAATCAATAGGAAACACGATTTTGGAAGGAGAAGATACATACAATCTAGAATTCAGTACATTCAAAATTAGTAATTTTGGTGCATTTAATTTTTTTTATATTGATCCTTTGCTTAAGAGTACTAGAGTAATTAGAGTAATTAGAGTACTTAGAGTAATTAGAGTACTCTGTCAGGCTAGACGCCCAATCCACTACCACAAGGGCATCAGCTCTAATACCTTCTACACTTTTAAGAAGTACCTACTTATAAACATCCGAGTGTTTTATATTAATACTTTAACTGGAACCGGAAAAAAATTCTAGCAAAAAAATCTATAATAGAGAGATCTCACAGATAAGAAGCAATTTATATGGGAAAGTATGTATGGAAGTCTTTTTTGGGCGTCGCAGGATCTACGACCTGCCATGAGGCTGGTTTAAGTGATCACTTTATACAATGTAACACACGTCACAATGTAATACACACGATTCCACCCATAATCTTTAATTCCATACACATCAAATTTTTGGAATCTTATACAAATGTTTTTTATGTACCTTGTTTCCTTTGTTCATATTATTTACACGAAATGTCTCTGGCGTACCTACTCATAAAAAACTAACCCATAAAAACCAAGTTTTTATTATACTCCCTTTCTCATTTACTAGTTGAAACATGTTTTGCGCTTACTCCACGCGTCGGGCTCGAGCGGGCGACGCTACGAAAGGGAGTAATAAAAACCGATAAAATTTCGAAAAATCCAAAATTATACAATAATAATTTATAAAAATTTAAAAGAAAATTTGTTAGATCATTTTTATCGTCGCCACGAGTCTGCCTGCAAAGTTTCAGCTCGATTGGATCACGGGAAAAGGGTTAAAAATCGATCCAAAGTTTTTCCGGCAGACAAGCGACAAGCAGACAAGCCGACAAGACGACAAGCCGACAAGCAGACAAGCAGACGTTACGAGTTAAAAGAAAGGAGTAAAAAATGAAGTGAGTAAATTATGCATAGGAAATATACTATATAGTTTGATTATTTTATGGGCTTTTTGACCCCACGATACTCTTGTCGCTATGGGAGTACCTGCGCCGGATTGGCTCGAAACGGACCAATAAAAATAACACGTTTGAGCGACCGGTCGACCTATTCCCGGCTCCGCGTCAGCGGGGAAGAGCGTTATCGTGAGCAGTCCAAGCGTCTCGTACCTAACATAACGTCTGTCAGAGCGGTGGGAGTGGTCGTGTTGATTAGACCCCTGGACAGAGCGGTCGACAGAACACGGCTGCAGAGATGTGGACCATGGACCAAGGAGGCAGGCCACGTAATGTGACGCCTAACAATGCATCAATTGATGGTCATGTGATTTTTAAAGAGGAATGTCACTGGTGACAACTCTCGTACTTCTTCTTCTTTTTCTTATGGTGCCATCTTCTGTCGGAGGTCGGCGATTACCACTTTATTTACCGCCGCACGGAACAACTCAGTCGAGTCACACTTATACCAGTCCCCCTGAGATGCGAAATCTTCTACGCTTCTTTTACTACTTATTTTCCCCTTGTTAAGACTATATTTTGGTCCTCTCATAATATGTCCGAGATACTTCAGCTTTCTTATCTTGATAGTTCGCAGCACTTCTCGGTCTTTTTCCATACGCCGGAGGACTTAACCGTCGTCACTCTATCCACCCAGGAAACTTTCAATATGCGTCTATAGAGCCACATCTCAAAAATATTTCCAAGTGGACATTAGCTAGCTGATTATCGTATTACTGCAACTGTGTATGACGACATGGTCGTAAAACATCGTGCTTTGCAACTCAAAGAAAGAGACTCAAAGTGAGAATTTTTTAACCAGCTCCCCTCCCCCTTTCCACGTGACGCCACTGACTTAGTGACCTACGAGACAGCACCAAAAAAAATAACGAAAAAAAATTGACCCACTTCTAAAAAAGATTCGCCATTACTGGTTTAGACTATATTTTGGTCCTCTCATACATACTATGTCCGAGATACTCCAGCTTTCTTGTCTTGGTAGTTTGTAGCACTTCTCGGTATTTTTCCATACGCCGGGAGACTTCAACATATTTATTCATAGTTAAAAAAATGTATTTACATATTTTTAATAATTTTCTACCAACTGGGCATTCAATTTTTAATACGCAGTTGGTGGGAAATTGATAAAGATAATTGCGGTGTACCGCCAGTATTAGGAATCTAAAATGTCAAGGGCGAATTGGGCGAAAGTCGTGTTCACGATTGAAGTTGAAATAATTAGAATGATTGATATTATCTCTTCCCTTGCTACGCAATTATGACCCACCGAGGTGATTGGAACCTGCAGAATGGGAGCCAGCGACCGCCAGACTTATGATATAGTCATCATCATCACTCTTGGCTCTAAAACCCCAGGTGGGTCTTGGCCTCCTCGAGAGTCTTCCTCCACTCATCTCGGCTTAGTGACAGCTCTATCCAGTTCAGGAGCTCCAAGGCAGGTACGTCTTTGAGCCCGTTGTCGCTCCATTTTAATTTTGGCCATTTCTAAGCTCCTTCGCCCTATGGGTCTTGAGTTCAGCAGGGTCTTTGGTGCTTGATGCTCGGTCATTCTCTCCACATGACCCAGCCACCGAAGTCTTCCCAGTTTTATAAATATGGTGACGTTCAGCTCCTTAAACCGAGCTAGAGCTCATCGTGTAACGTCTGCGCCATTTCCATTTTCTAGAACCGGTCCAAAGATATGCCTCCAAAATTTCCTTTCAAAAACGTCCAGTGCTCGCTCATTCCTCTTAGTTAGTACCCACGTCTCAGCTGCGTATGTGAGCACCGGTCTAATAAGCGTTATGCACAGTAATATCTCAGTGTTTCTGGACAGCAGTCTGGATTTCATCCGCTTTTGTAGGCGGAAAAAACAGCGATTTGCGCTCACTATGCGCTTCTGTTTACGCTTACGTTATAGTATCAAACCTGAAATATTTTCTGTAGATGTACACCAGGTATAGAAAAACATTTAAGATATTTAAATAGCAATGGATACTTGGAATTTGCAAACCATTTGCTGGAACATCACCATATTTTCGACATCAATTTAGGTCTTAAAATTTTACAAAATAACAAAAAAATAGACAATTACATGGTTTTGAAATTTTAGAAATAAGAAAAAAAAATAACCTCAATAATATATAGTCAAATTCAATTCCCAAACAACCCCATACTTAACATTTTTCCAATTATAAATAATAAAAAAACAAAGTTGACAATCCCTTAATTATTCCCTAACAACACCCCTATTTACTCCGCCTACTCTCCACCCCACTAGTTAACTATATAATGATCATTTGATTTTAGTATACATTGTATCCTCCTGAGGAAGGGAACTTCGTTCCCGAAACTTGTAAAGGTGTTTATTCATCTTGAATAAAGAAAATAAATATTTAGCGGTGTAAGTCGTGTTTTATTTAATTATATTCATAACATTTGAGTTACGGGGATTTCAGTGTGTCTGTTTGTCCCCGTAACTTAACTCGAGTAACGTTTAGTGTGTCACCGGTTAAGATACCATCCCTAGTTCAAGGCTGGGAGAAAGATGACAAAGTGGGCGGGGCTTCGGCCGGTTGGCGTAGGTCCGGACTGCGCCGCCGCTAGGGGCGCGATTATTGCGGAGCCAAAAAAAAGCGAGACAGCTCCGCAGAAGACCAGCTCCGGAACCATCGAGTTCGGGTACAGCCGCGCAGCCGCTGTTGATTTATGCAAATTGTTAAAGTTCTCGAGAATTGTGCAAGTGGAAAAAAAAATGAAATGCGTCGAAGGTCATCGCGAGGCCGCGCATCACGAGGTCCGAGCAGACGCGAGGCGGAGTAGACAAACAAGACGAGAAAACAGAAGTCTTCACTTTTTTCTGTTGTTGATTTGTTTATGATTGGTCTATTACCATCGGTGATGGCGGAGCGGCGTGCCAGGGGCGCCGCAACAAAGTCGCGACCACGGGGCGAGACAAGTCTCGGTGGTTTAGAAAATTTTGAGTTTGTCCAAATTTTTCAAGAACGATTTTTGATTAACTTACTTACTTACCATCACGCCACACTCTTCTGTCCTGACAAACAACTCTCGTCTCATCCTCATTCATTCATCTTCGCATGCAAGCTCGACGGTTGTAGAGGCTTCTAACGGGAGCATCTTCCTGTATATGGTTAATCTGGTCGTGCCACGTCTTCCGCGGTCTCCCTCTCTTTCTGGCGCCGTCAACATTTGCGTTATGTCTTTCTTACCATTCTTTCCTCATTCACTCGCTCAACATGCCCAAACCACCTGAGCGATCTTGCTTTGATTCTATGAATTATGCTAAGATCAGCTTTACATTCATTCCTAATATTTTCATTCTTTACTCTATCATAAACTGATTTACCACACATACGTCTTATATTTGAATAATATTTTTAATTAATTAAGATAAATTACAGAAGTCTAGAATTGTGTAGAATCCCAGATATAATAATAATATCAGATAGCGCATAT
>JADDOH010008795.1:0-14687 GCA_016648135.1 Agrypnia vestita
GGAGAGGACCAACCGGAAGTTTCACTTACTGTCGTACTCTTCAGGAATTTTCTACAACAATCAAATCGATTCTTGGCTGTTTGTATGCTCGAAATTCTTCTGCTGTGCTGAATTGCTCTTATGAGAGTGCAAAAATGAAAATATATTGAAGAAGGGGTTTCCTGTGATTAGCATTCTTTTATCTAAATTAAGAGTCTTGGCATTCTCTTATCTGGTCAGTCATATATTTTGTTCGTTAATTTTGTTATCTTTAGTCAACTATTACTAAAAAGTTTACAAAACTTTCTGAGTTCAAAAATGTCGAACACTATTTTTAGTGGAAAATAAATTGTCGATAGCGGCAATCAATCCGGCATTTCGTATGATGTATGTAATACACCGAATGTTAAAGATCTGGGTGTTAGATTTGTGAGCAACCTAACATTTCACGATCACGATACTTTAACTTTTTAATTTCTATACTCATGTTTTGGTGCTATTCCTGATAATTTTTTATATTTTGCTACTTATAACTTGTAAATTGTTTAATGTATGTTCTTTTTAATTTTATGATATATTTTTTATGTAAAAGCCTATACGCATTGCTGCTCTTTACTTTACATTTTTAAATTATATTCTCATGTTTTGGTGCTATTCCTGATACTTTTTATATTTTGCTACTTATAACTAATATTATTTAATGTATGTTCTTTTTAATTTAATTTTATATTTTTTAGGTAAAAGCCTATACACATTGCTGCTCTTTACTTTATATTTTAATTTTTATACTTATGTTTTGGTGCTATACAGATATTGTTTAATGTAAGTGCTTTTTGAAATTTATATTATATTCTTTATGTAAAAGCCTATACCTAATGGGCGTAAACAAACAAATAAATAAATAAATCACACAGAGACGATCACCGGTAACGCTTTGAGAATGTAAGGATTTGTTCTGCTTACTGCCAGGGTTTTAGAGAATACCCGCGTCCTGAGAACACTGTACAACTCCTTGGTGCGAAGTAGTGGCTCGATGATTTGGGGGCCACATGAGAGCAAGTACTCTCTTATGGTGGAGAAAGTCCAAAAGAAGTTTCTGGGATGTCTCTACATCAGAGAGTACGGGCATTATCCTTGGCCCAACCGAGTTTCTCCAGGGTATGCTTGGCTACAATAATTTAGAG
Organism: Agrypnia vestita; assembly: GCA_016648135.1. Classification (NCBI taxonomy): domain Eukaryota; kingdom Metazoa; phylum Arthropoda; class Insecta; order Trichoptera; family Phryganeidae; genus Agrypnia; species Agrypnia vestita. The sequence continues at coordinate 1,164 of JADDOH010008795.1, forward strand.
ACTAGAAGGAATGTGTATTTGATTACGCATTTTTATCGATTGTTGCGCGATATGATCGATAATCCTGAAATTATGCGGAGCATTGGTTTGTATGTTCCTAATAATTAATTACCTTAGACATCGTCAGCATAGATTGTTTCGCATTCCAATATACAGGACCAACCTGCCGATGGTCATGCCTGTTGGAAGAACTACCGCTATGCTGAACTATATCGCTTTGGGTATAGATATATTCCATGTGTCTAAAGGGGTTTTCCGAAGCAGGACTCTTCTACAACTTTGACAAGATTTTGTTATTTTTAATTAATTGTTGGTTTGATATATATATATTTATGTTTATGATAAAGTTAAATTAGGAACAATCACTTAATTGAAACTGTAAAATTGTTTGATCTGTCATTCATATCAAATTGACTTGTCTATCTGTGTCATCGTTTAATTGTGGGAGACATTTGACTATTTTTCTGTATTTTGTCCTACCAAGCAATTATGTATCCCTGTCGGATGACCGAAGAAATTAAAATAAAATAATATGTATGCTTTGAACACTTAGTTTGTAATGTAGTAGCTTGTTGGTCTTGTGGTTAGGACACTCGCCTCGTTATCCAATGGTCGCGGGTTCGAATCTCAGCCCATACTAGCAAGTTAGTCCTATTTTCATAGCACAAGCGTTTAGCTTAGTTTGAAAATAGTAAGAATATTGATGTGACACGTATTCCGTGTTCGCATCTCTATTTATATATAAAAAAAATGTACATATTATTAAATAAATTGAATTGAATACGTAAACCGGAATGCACTATCATCACAATGCATATATTTTCTTGAACTTGATATGGCACGTCAAATCAAGACGCCATGTTACGTTACGACGCGTGCGATAAGGCGAAATATCGCGGAAACGTCATTTCGAAGCAATGGCGGGCGAATAGCCAATGCGGCGGAAGGGATCCGGCCGGCAGCCAATCAGCGGCGGGCGATGGCTATCTGCTCCCGATATTCCCGCCGCTATCGTGCCGGTCAAGTGGCCGCCGAGGGCCGCTGCCACTCGCAGCCGCCGGCAGATGCCGGGACCCGCAACCTTTCCAGAGATGAGATTCCAAAATTATTTTTGTGTTTGGCACCCACATTGCGCGTGTCCTTAGACGATCGTTTTTCTTGGCTGTTCCGGACGGAGAACAGATCGCAAGCCTGAGAAAGTTTCCATACACGGGTGTTTCGTAGCTAATACCGAAAACTTCGGAGGACTTTTGTTCGTCAATTTTTTCAATTTTTAAAAGAATTTTTTTTCTAAATGTTTTTTTTTTTACAATAACGATAGTTAACAGTTTTCACGTGGTATTTCTCTTCTACATGAGTAATATTACTCGTGGGTAGGAAAGGAGAATCATTATATTTAAATGTATTCAAGGGGGGGCAAGGTATTTTTTTTAGCATTTAACTGAATGCATAATATCTCAAGAATATTAAGTCAAAATTTGAAGTCAATTAAAAGAAAATTGATGAAGTTATGAGTATTTTTATAATGCATTGGATTCGTTCAAACACAGGTTCAGTGCTCTTCCCGAGGATGTTTTGGATGCCATCAAGCCTATCCTTTATGGACCTGGCATTGATGATTCAGTATTAGGAAAGCCGGTAAAATTCGCTTATGAACGTTTTACACCAGATTTTTTAGTATTCAAAACTTTAAAGCGTTTTCCCCACAACTCACGTTTTCAAAGTCGGTGCCCCTCATAACTTCAAAACTACTGCACCGATCCTTTTGAAATTTTGAACAATGTTGTCTGTACATAATTTACAAGGTAACGCTGGAGAGTTTTATTTTTTAAATTTGTTGATAATTTTTATTTTTTAATAACAAATTAGCCGATTTTTTTTTAAAAAATCGCGTTTTTCCCTTCCTTCAGTTACCTGGGGAAAACTATTATCTAACGAATGAACTTTGATTTGTTGATTTCAGATGATCCAGCACCAAGTTATGAGGGGCACCGCAATTCTACTTTTTTCCGAGACACGTCCGAATAATTGCTGCCATTGCCGTATTTTTAAATATTTCTTCGTGAAAATTTTACACAATATTCTTCGAATATCGTACTTTAATATAGCGTTGGTTTTAATAAAGAGATTTTAACTGTGTCGTCACAAAAAATTCACAGAAACATGCCTTTTTTTGTACGAATTAACCTTACCCCTCCCCCCTTAAAGGTATATAGTACATACCTACTGTGCAATGTATGTGTGCATGTAAGAGAAAAAAGCACTTTGGGTAATGGTTTGGCCAATGTTGGATGGGGAAAAATGGAGACAATTGTTGTTGTTGGATTGGGCTTCAGTGAGATGAGGATCCACCAATACTTTTGCCTTATTAATCCTTTTTTCCGATTTAATTCCCAGTCTGTCTACCTTACCTTATTACGTCCTGTATGGACTCTACCGCATAAAATTAATTTCCTACCGCACTTGTTAATTGTCTTCCGCTGAAGAGGCCGCATCTATTCTTATAATTCGGTTTCGGACCACCGCTCACGCAATATATATATATATATATTATAAAACCCCCATCGACATTTTGTCATACTCGTATAAACCGCAGCCGTGCTGATTACTTTCATCTCTGCATTGTCACTGACTAATCGGTGATCGACGGGAGTGTTGTGTGTGCAGCATTGGAAAGAATCATCAAAGGAAAAGGCATTCCTGCCCCTTACACCCGTCACTTCAAAGGTAGGATTTTCATCTTATTTGAGGTCCATGTCTTATTCTTTGCTTTTTTTTCATCTCGTATTTGCCAACCATCGTCTAGCCTGGACTTGAATTCCCGCAAAGAATGCTCTTCTCAATCGAGCGAAATCTCAACGTTAAATGGACCATTGTTTAAATTTTAATACCCGCATTTTGTAAACCACATCACCAGATAAAATTTCAACAGTTAAGGAGATAAACGACTTAAAATTTTGCTTTTTTTTTCAATATTTCTGATCTATCATCTGTAGAACGTTGGAATATAATGAAAGTAATTTATATCCAGTATAAAAAATTCATTAGCTTTCATAAAAGCCAAATAAAAAGATTAAAACCTTCCAAAAAACGTGTTACTAACATCTGCACGGTTATAGTCATTTTATTGCCAAGACAAATAAAATGTTTAACCGGCAGTAGGGCGATGGTTCGGGACGATCACATTCTTGTATTCCGAGCTGGTTACAACAGTCAACATAATCGATACACACAAAGCAACAATGAAAGATGAACTACGTTCGCCGAAGGAAGCTTTAAATCAAAATTTTATAATAAATCAAAAATGCTTTAAATTGGCAACAATATCAAATTTACCTTTGGAAAACGATAGCCTCACCGTAGAAAAAAATGAAAACTAGACTTGCAACCTGCTTCTCTATGGCGGGGAAAGCTGGCCGACCAAATCACGAGGGAAGGACAAAGTGCGATGTGAGCTTTACGACAAGAGGTTTCGGTGGTCATCTCAAATCCGGTTTAATCCTTCTATAAATTTCACTAAATTTATTTACATCTCGCACTAAAGACGCACTATTTTGTTTCTTAAAATGCTGTAGAAACAGAGGAACAAAAATTATTAGTATCAATTCTTTATTTATGATTTAATGGATAACAACCGCAACATACATCCTTAAACTATCGATGTTCACGTTGCTCTGTATCCTGTCAAAAGGAGCAAGACTAGCGGTACATAATGGCGTTCTAGTGCCAATTCAGATGAATGGAAGTGAATCCTGGAAAAGACTGAACGCGGTGGAAATGCGGTCACTAAGGCGCATATGTGGAAAGTCTTTGGGATAGAGTGAGGAATGAACAAATTAGAAGTGAATGTAATGCTGACTGTAATGTGGTAGACAGAATAAAGAGAGAGGTACTGAGATGGTTTGGTCATGTAGAAAGTACGAGCGAGGAAAGGATGGTTAAGAAAATGTATGGGGCGAGTGTTGGAAGGCAACAGGAATAGAGGGCGTCCGCGAAAAACCTAGCGTGATCAAATACTACAAATATTGGAGGATGGCCCTGTTAAAAGCCTCAACAACCGTAGAGCTTGCATGAGAAGATGTATGAATGTAGCCAAAGCAAAAGTTGAGTGCCAAGATAGAAGAATTTGGCGTTCTATCCTCTATGCCTACCCCTGCGGGTAAACGGCGGGATGGTTAGTTAGTTAGTTGCTAGAGCAGGCCGAATAAACTTGGATTTGGGATACTGAGTTGCATTTGAAATAAGTAATGCATTGTATGTATTTTTCTACCTATGTAGTATTATGTTAGTGTCTCACTAAATAATAAAAAAGTAAGTAGTCTGTTACCTGATTATATAAGTAGGAAAGGAAATACAAATAACCTACGTACGTTTTTATTTGATCTTAAAAACCTACGGGATTGCGTAGCAAGAACAATGTAGGGGGTATGAGGGTAGTTTTAGGAAGAAATAGCTATTCATCCTCTCTCCCTTCCGCCCATTGATAACCGGCAACCTGTCGTGTATTGACGTAATAATATGTATATGTACTGAAGCATTCCTATGTATTATTGGAAGACGTAACGCGTAACATGATGTTTAATTCAGAAAAGCAACTCGATATATATGAATGAAAGTGATGCTCCGTATGAGGATTATCAGACGTGTCAGACATCCTCAGTAACCAGACGAGATCTGAATTTTAATTGTCGTAATATTTCTCATCTTAAAACTTGTATGGAAACTTTTTTCATATATGCACGGTAGTAAAATCCTTTTTGGATGTAACGAAATTCAATGGGGCGCTAAAAATACTCGCACAATTTTAAAAAATGCAATGCGTGTATGCATACCTGAACGGTATCTACCAATTACAAATAACTTTTCTAAAAACGAAATTATTTCAACATTCGTTGTTCCAAGTTGACTCAATATTGCGTAATATTTATTCCAACACGGTTGCGACAGCGTGACCTAACCCATATAATTCCAAGAAGGATTCATTCAAATACAAGCTCGGCACACGGGAGCTATCGCGTAATGATTTTTAGGAATGACTCAATAGTTTGAAGCATACTCAAATCTTGGACGCCAGTATGCGTCTCGAATCCTAATGTGTAATTATTTTACTAAAACGAACTCCTGATGTTGGGACCATTGGCCCGGTAACATGTTGGTATTTTCCACAAATTAGTGGTGTAAACAAAGTATATTCTTGTTAATTATATAATAGTAAGTCACGTACATCTTTTTTTTTGCGACAAGCACTCGCTTTCTCCACTCCTCTCTGTCACCTGCCAGCCTCTTCATTTCTTGGTAGGTGCTGCAGCCCACATCTCCGATAATCTGGTCTACGTAGCTTAATCTCGGGCGGCCTCTACGATTGTTGCCTTCAACATTTCCCTCGACGATGGCTAAAAGCAGGCCCGGATGCCTTATGTTATGGCCTATCCAAATTGCTCGCTGTTGGGCGATTCTGTTAAGGAGCCGCCTCTTTTCGCCCACCCTGCTCAACACCTCGTCGTTTCGGATACGTACATCTAAAGCTAATGAATATTTCTGCAGCATATATATATATACAGCATAGAAGAACATCAATTACAGTTACCTTAATTCTAACGTAAATCATTTTTTTGCGAAATGGACATTATGCTTGATTCGTGTAGAGCTCGTCGAAATACATACGTCTCATTCTTCGGGGAATGCGTCTAACGAGGGCAAGAGAGAAAAAACTAAGTTTTATGATACGTACGTATGTTTATACTTGTATATAACACTGGGCATGTTATGTAACAAATTGGAATTAAATGATATGCAGTGAAATGTTATTCTAAATTATTAAGAATAAAAAGGGAGCAAAATGAAAAATATATAATGGCATGTAGGTTCATTAGCAAATATTAAAGCTAATCACTTTTTTCTTTTTCTTGTAAGGTTGAAAAAATTTACTTAATAGAATTAAGGTAACGTGATGTAATTTTAGCGCATGGCATATTGCAGTTCCCCTTTTACAGTTTGTCTTCGCATCGCGGAATAGTTTTTTGCGGAATATCCAGATATATCCGGCCGCATTGCGGTGGCCATCGAGAAATCCGCCGCGCGGCAGAATAAATCCGCAGAATTATTTATTATCCGATGCTCGTGAAAAACTCTTCAAACTCCAAATGAAAGATTCCCGACCCCGGGCGATGAGGGCGGAACCGCTCCTTGCGCTGTATTCAATTTGAGTCGCTTTCGGTGTACCGGGGGATCCCAGAGTTAACATTTAGGTCCAGACCGCCTTCCCCCAGCCACCCGGCGTGTCGCTGTCAATCCAGAAGATAGTCGTTTCATTGACTGCGGAACTACAACGGTAAATGAAGCCGCACGTCGATGTCTCGTCTGCGGGAGTTGAATCCAATTTAAACCGATTCCGCACAGCGAGTCTAAACTTGGGATCTACGTTAGTTCTGTTTGTAGTTACTCGCGTACCTCGATTGACAGAACCAGGATTACTATTCAGTTTGGTTTAAGCTAGGAGAACAAAAAGTTTTATTTGTTGTGAAAACATACTCGTTTTAGGAATAAAATTAACATTTTAATGACAAGCATATTTTCGTTGATTGTGTACAGGGTGCACCAGAGCTAGCAGCAGAAACTTTGCCGGTATATTACTGCCTATGTCACGAGTCTAAAATGTTCAAGCAACCGTGATCTAACATCAATAGCTATGGAGATATGCATATTAAAATTTGCAATATTTTCAATATTTCTGACTTATTTTTTGCAAAAAGTTGAACAATCATTACAGTAACTTATATCGATTATGGAAAATATATTTGCTTTCAATACAACTCAAATAAAATGATAAAAACCTTGTAAAAATAAACGTTATTAAAAAAAAAAAAATTGTTTTAATCTACTTATATTTATAAATTACACCTACATGTTTCGGAAAAACCTTTCCATCGTCAGGGTGTATAATATCGTAACCCACAAATCGACAATTTTGAGTTTTTTGTGTATTTCATATGTATTTAATTATACCTTTAATTCCAAGAAAGAAAAAAAATATTTTGCAATAAATAACGTTTTTTTATTATATTTTTTTATCTTTCTTGGAATTAAAGATATAATTAAATACATATGAAATAAAAACAAAACTAAAAATCATCGATTTATGGGTTACTATATTATACGTAGGAGCCGTCGATATGTCAAAATATCAAAATGAATTATGTATTTTGTTTTGGTTTTCTAAATTATTTAAAAAAAATATTTTCAAATATAATTGTTGCTCAAACAATTGAAAAAAAAACTTTATTCAATTTATGCAAGGTTTTCATCATTTTATTAGACTAGTATAGAAGCGAATGAATTTTTCATAATCGATATAAATTATTGTAATGATAGTTCAACTTTTTGTTAGAAATAAGTCAGAAATATTGAAAAAAAAATGCAAACTTTGATATTGGTCATGGTTGCTCGAACATTTCGACTCATTACATAGACGGGAATCTACCGGCCAAGTTTCTGCTGCTAGCTTCGGTACACCCTGTATTTGTACCCTTTATTTTGTGAACAAGCAAGGCTCGATCGGAGACTTTGAAATTGCATTCTTGCACCACGAACTCGACTTCGCTCGGCTGGATTTTTATCCAGTTTTTTTGGAAAAGCTCTTGAACATTATAATATTTTTTCAATACACAGATAAGTAACTACAACAGTAGCAGATATACGAGATAGAGCGGTAGTAGGTAGGCCATTAGTTTTCAAACGTTGAATTAATTTTGATTGTCTTATATAATATCATTTACATTAGCAACCCTTTTCCATGTCAGATTTATCGCGTTTATGATAATGTCTCTTCCTCTCATTAAATGGCACATCTACTCATTGTGCTTTTAGTTTATCCCAGCGGACATCCTTCCGCCCTGTGGATTTTGGATGAATTAAGTAATTACCGGCGGGGTAGAAACGGATCTGAAATTTGTGGAAACTAATGGCAGATCTTCATTGACTGACACGATCAGCTCTGTCTTGTGTACACGTTTAGCCGGTCGCACTTGGATACGGATTATTACGTACGTATTATTACGATTATTTTCGTACGTATTGAGCGCGCACATTGATTGCGTCTTGCGTTGGTCACGAGTTACTTTTCGCATCCCTCCAATAACGTTTGTGCCAAGTGAGTAATTCGTACCTTCTGAAAAAGTCTCTTCTTACTCGTAGGCTGCTACGGCGTCGTCGGCCTCCAGAACCAAATGGGTGAACGAAATATAATATACTAGAAGAAATGACTTTGGTAAATTCCATCATATTATTGCAGACTTATTTTGTATTATTATTTTTCTTATTTTGTTATTTTACCTTTACCTTTTCTTTGTTCTTGAATTTATTTATGTATTTTTTTTTTTTTTTTTATGCAATAAAGACGTATCTAATGGTGTCGGTCTGTGAATGGTTTTGTTTTTGCGGCCGTGCCGCCTCGCACCGGTTTATACGACCCGTGCGGGGCAGCACGGTCTTGCATTGTAGCTAAAAAAATGTCAACCTGGAGACGAATGAGAAGGACCGATATGGGAGCTTTTGCTCATAAAACGGTCCTGGGTAAGCGGTGGGTACCATTCACAGACTTAAATGATGGCAAATTTCATGACTATCTATCTAATAGATTCACAAATGCTGGGGAGAATCGAAGTGCAACGAGAGCTTATAACATCGTAGAAAGATTTAAATTTTTTTTGTTCGAAGTACATAATTATACCTCACCTTCCTTAAATCAAATTATTTAACTTACAGGTATTTTTAGTTCTTTAGAGATTCTCCGCCATGATCTGCGCTGATGGTCACACAGTTGAATCGCTTTGGTCCCACAAACATTTGTGGTCATGTATCAAATTGACAAAATTTTCAATATACGAAATCGCAAAAATTTCCGAATAAATCCGGATCGTGTCGGACGTCGCATCTATACGTGCGTACACGCACTACTAAATCGTGTACAGTGTGCGATGTTCAATACTACTTCGAAGGTCAGGAATGTACTTGCGTGTTCGTATACGTACTACTCAATTTCGTACGAAAACGCATCCAGTGTGCGGCCGGCGTTAGGTTGTCCGAGATAGCAAGATACAAGTGATGTAGGTATTAGAGAGTGCTTCCACTGCTTCTCTACCTCTCTCTGAACATACGTCATGTTGTACAACTAATCGAGGCCATTTTAGGGTATAATAATGCGGTTAAAAATCATAACACATTGTAATAATAACAACAAAAGAAAACCGCAATTGTACAGTGACCAAATGACTTAACGCGTCATCTCGCGTCCGACTTTTCGACACCTGGATGTTGGCTATACAGATGAGCTGAAGACATACACGGTGTCTCATAGCTAAGAGCGAAAACTATACTGGTGAATGCATGCCTTGATAATGAGACGAAAATACAAGCAACCATGACTTTATATCAATAGTTACGGACATATACTTTTTCTACAATATTTCTGACTTACGTTTTTCAACAAGTCGAACTATCATTACAGTAACCAATATCGATTATGAAACAGTCATTCGCTTTAATACAAGTCGAATAAAATGATAAAAACCTTGCAAAAATTGAAAATAGACTTTTTTTAATAATAATGGTTGCATTGTATTTCTAGGATCCCTCATGATTGTAGCGAAACACATTAGAGAATATTCATTAACTTGTAATGTTTAATTGTTATTTTAGAATAGCGATGCAACAATTTTTTCTTTATAATATCCATGCATGGTAATAAGCCGGAAGATCAGTACAAAAAATATTATTTTAAGATATCTTTGGAAATATGGTTATATAGATTTTAACAGCTAGTCCACAATACCTAACAAGTAAGATTCTTCCCAAGTAATTGAACTAAATTAACTAATTAAAAATTAACATTGTCCAGCAAGCAGGAAGAACCTGGATGCGAAGGGGGAGAAACAGAGATGAGTGGAAGAAAATGGAAGAGGCCTACATTCAGCAGTGGAGGGAAAAATGCTAAGGAAGAAGAAGAAGAGAACTTCTAATATCAATAGTTATGGAGGAATGGTATTCGATATTTCTTACTTATCTTACCTTATTCTCTAAAATGCCGGATAGTCATACAAGTAAATATATCGAGGGTAGAAAGCCAAAAGGGTGTTAGTGATTATTTCGAACTTTACAGGAGAGCAAAAGAAAGTTCTGTCAATCCGGTTTAGTCAATGTTTATTTTATTATTAAACGGTTTCATTTAATAATAAAATAAATATTGACAAAAACAGATTGACAGAATTTTTTTTTGCTCTCCTGTAAAGTTCGAAATAATCGCTAAAGCCCTCTTGGCTTTCTATCCCCGATATGTACAGTACGATCATTAAATTAGGTGAAAAATATTATCTTTGTTACATCTACATGATTTAAATATTACTTTTATATATCTAGTCAGGAAAGTAGTCAGTTTAAAACTTCACCTGTTGATGAGAGATTCTATTACTATGGAAACTTAAATATAAAAAACTAACCCATAAAAAACAAGTTTTTATTATACTCCCTTTCTCATTAATATTGTTTCCAATTTGATATTCTATCAACATATTAGTCTTGCTTTAATATTTATTTTAAAAGTGGAAAATCTATTCTGTGCATATTATTATCCTTAAAACTTATAGAATATTGAAAACGTAATAATTGGTATAGGGGGCCACGGCGTCGGCGAAACCGTCTGATCAGACTCACGGCTCGAGTCAGACTAGTTGAAACAGGTTTCATGCTTTCTCCACGCGTCGGGCTCCTTTCTCATTTGTATTCCAATTTGAAAAAACGTTAAAATTTCGAAAAATCTTAAATTATACTATAATTAATTTTTTTTAAACGAAAATTTGTTATATCTTTTTAATCGTCGCCACGAGTCTGCCTGCAAAGTTTCAGCTCGATTGGATCCCGGGAAATGTGTTGAAATTGATCCAAAGTTTTTTCGGCAGACAAGCAGACGCTACGAGTTAAAAGAAGGGGGGTAATAAAATATAAAAATATTATTAACTCACGTAGAGGTAACAAAGTTAATGTTTTTCACATAATGATCATTAAATTATCATGAATAATCTCTACAATGTTCACGCCAAATCCATCAATAATATTATGTACATTACTTTATAAAATAATTCGTTTTAATACAAGTAAACTAAAATGATAATAATAGTAATAACCATGTAGAAAATTTTTCGTCACATAAAATATCAAATTTATAAATATAGTCCTAAAAATATTATCGAAACACGTTGCTCGAATATAATGTTGACACATTTTGTATTAAAGCTAAATAATAACGAGCTGTATAATTGTATATAAAAAACATAAAGACAGACATGGGTGTTACTAGTAACATATGACGCAATTATGTCTTTTGATAAGAATGAAAAAATAATTGATATAAATGAAAAATAAGCATTTTTTGGAAATGGCTAAGATTGCCATTAATATACTCTACGTCAGACATAATAAGATGATATTAAACAATCTTCTCCACTAGTGTTGGTACGTCCCGGTGAATCCGGATGTTCTGAAATCATAAGGGACTACCCACGCCGCGGTATTAGGAGCAACGGGCTGGGCCCACGCGTCACGGTACTCCCACCCTTTACTACCCCGGCCGCCCACACCCCGAGTACCCCCGGCGTGGGATGCTGCAGACAAAGGTCACACAACCATCTGTAATACCATTCTGAAAGATAAATGAACACGTATCTGCAATAATACTTGGTTTTTATTTAATGTACCTATTCACTTTTAAACTTTAAACGTAAACGTTTTTTGGAACGTGTAATACTTTAACATGTCAGATATTAATAATTGAATCGTGTTACAATATTAAGCGACTAGCCGCTCTAGCGACCCCCGCCGATATCTATGACAATATCAATTGTTTACCAGAATGTCAGATCGGTAAACCACAAACAAAGAAAACACTATTTTAGATAATCTAATAATACTTTAAGTCAACAGAGATAACTTGTTGGTCAGTGGTGAAGATATTAGGACGAAACAAATCATTCAGAACTGTGATATTCTATACATCCGGTAGTTCTTAGGAAGATTTATTTTTACCTACACTGAATCACAGAATGAAGGATACTTCTGGAAAGTTGTTGTCGAATATCAACTTCAAAAATGTTTTTCGTTTCAAGAAAATTGTCCATGAAGCAGATGTTTATGTTTGTTATAAGGTGTCGTTACAGATAACTACATATTTAATTGGATTTTATAGCCAACAACAGAAGTTCTCTTAACAACTTGAGTTAGCCAATAGCGGTACCTTACCAGGTAGACTATCATTATTACCCAATGCGATTGGAGTTTCGTTCTAATCTAAGGTCTCTTCTAAGGTGACGTGGCTCTCTATACTGATAACTGAGAATATGTTTCGTAACATTGAGAATATATGATTATAGTGTAATCATGCGAATTTTATTGGACAATTTTTGAAAAAAAATGGTCTCGTCATGTCCGTTCCGTGGACCACCCTCTTCCGTGAATGAGCTGCAACTTTCCCTGGTCCATGTTTGTTCGAGACAGAAATAACATCATACACTTATTAAAAAATGAAAAATCTACAATGTAGCATACCTTATTTGGAAAACACTTTTTTGGAAAATAAGAGAAATTTAAAAAAAAACATTTTTTTTATACATTTGATTTTACCGAATTGTTTATCCTTTTAAAAAATGCTTATTCCAGAATGTACAGATATTTCATATTCTTAGGTTTTCACGGCCGTTCAGAATCATCAGGGTTGATGGTGGACCCTGCAATGGGAACCGAAACGTCGGCCAGAGAGGTCACATATACACGGCAGAATATTCCAGAAAACAATACACAGAAGATAGAGATATTTCATTTCTAAATACACAAGTAAATGTTCTTCTTTTCTGTTTCGAACAAACATCCACCGGGGAAAGTTGCAACTCAGCCACGAGGAGGAGTGCCACGAAAATTGACATGACGCGGTCTTTTTTTTTCAAAAATTTTCCAATCATAATCATAATCAAAATCATTTAATTCATATCTTAATAAGTTCTAACAAAAAAAAAAAAATTACCTCCTTGTAAAAAATCACCCAGTTTCTACCTAAATGTAAACCCATTAATTAACATGGTCATCGCAATTAATTTAAACTCGCGCATTCTGTTATTTGCGAGTGACGTGAAGCTTTTCTAAGGCTGATAACGTTGGTCGGTTTTCATCTTCTCTAACTAACTAACTAACTAACCATCACGCCGTTTCCCTGCAGGGGTAGGCAGAGAGGATTGAACGCCACACTCTTCTATCCTGGCACACCACTTTTGCTTCGGCCACATTCATACATCTTCTCATACACGTTCTACGATTGTTGCGGCTTTTAACAGGGCCATCCTCAAATACTTGTAGTACCTGATCGTGCCAGGTCTTTCGCGGACGCCCTCTATTCCTGTTGCCTTCAACATTCGCCTCATATATTTTCTTAACCATCCTTTCCTCGTTCATACGTTCCACATGACCAAACCATCTCAGCACTCC
>JADDOH010008796.1:0-11422 GCA_016648135.1 Agrypnia vestita
TATACCTGTTTAATTGCCATTAAGAATTTCACTTCAACGACTGCGAAAATAGTTTAAAAATCCTTGTAACATGGTTTATTTTATCTGGTGTTTTAGTACTTATACGAATACTTCTTTACTATAAGATTAATTGCTGTAATTTACGAGTTTGCCACCTCAGACTAAACAGTATAAATGCTTCGGGATATAAATATTTCTGTACAATATTCATTACAATGGGCACGGGGGATGCTTAAATTGACCTTAAACAATTTTAATTTTCATTAAACTGAAATATTTAAAAAATATATATGTAAACTTTAAAAAAAAATAGCATTATAGGTACCTAGTCAAATCATTCTAATTAATAACAATTATGAAATCGTACTAATTTTTAAAACGTAATGAGATCACCTGGCGGATAGGAATTTGCCGACGAACATTCCAAATAATTATTATTATTGCAATAATAAACATAATTTCGTTGTTCGTCTGTCTGTCTGTCGTAACTTCCTGAAACGTTCGTAACTTCTTTAAAAAACTTTTTTACTTTTCTTATAAATAAATAAATACTTATTCTTTAGGGACCGACATGCACAAGCACCTACCCTCACTTTTGACTGGCTACAGCAAGGTTATTATTATTATCATCTGCGGATGTGGATTTGGATTGTTCGCTTCTCATTTCGGCAAGTCGATCGACAGCGCGCAAATCCGCTCCTCTCGTCGATTGCGCGGCCAGTGATTGGCTCGGCTCCCAGCGTCCGCGCAGCGCGGCAACGGGCTTCGGAGACAGAAGGTGGGATTATTAATTCACCGGCTTCGGCCCGGCTGTCGCCATTCACCGGGATGGCCGGTGGCCACTTCCGCATAGCTGGCGGCACTATGCGGGCCCGCAGTGACACGCGCGCACTATGCACTATGCGCGGTGGCCCCTGTCACGCGATATGCTCCCGAGAGATTCTTCGAATAATAATAATAATAATAATTGGATAACTTATACAGGGTTATTTGTAAAACATTAATAACCTCGCAGGGCTATATTCCTGTCTTGATTATGAGTCGAAAATGTTCAAGCTATTATGACCTAATATCAATAGTTTACATTTTTTTTTCAATATTTCTGACTTATTTTTTGTAAAACGTTGAACTATCATTTCAGTTGCTTATATCGAATATGAAAAATTCATTCCCTTTAATACAAGTCAAATAAAAAAATAAACTCCTTCGAATTCCAATTTGAAAACATTCCAATTAGAATTTTTTAAGGGTTTTTATCATTTTATTAAACTTGTATTGAAAGAAATGAATTTTTCGTAATCGATATGAATTACTGTAGTGATAGTCCAACGTTTTACAAAAAATAAGTCATAAATATTGCAAAAAAAATGCAAACTTTGACGTCGCATATCTCCTTAACTATTGATATTAGGTCATAATAGCTTGAACATTTTCGACTCATAATCAAGACAGGAATATAGCCCTGCGAGGTTATTAATGTTTTACAAATAACCCTGTATAGCGCCGTTTTCGCGAATACTCACCTCAAGGGCGCTTTACACAGAAAAATTATTATCTTACAAAGCAACTTACTGCTAGAAAAGAAAAAACTTATTTACTATTACTTATTCACTAGGTGGCGTACAAGAAGTGGAATTAAAATTGAGTACTATTATAGTTGGGAGCGCCTGAAAGAATTAGGTGTTTTCGCGGAGTGCACAATAGGAGTGGTCAGATTCTATAGGTTTTTATAGGATTGTCTAAATAAATGCGTCTTAAGTTGTTTTTTGAACTGTGGTAAGCTGTCTGTTTGTCTCAGTAAACATTACATTGTGTCTATGGTAACGGTTCAAAGACACGGTGATGGGTACTCAGGCGTGACGTCATTCGCTCTGACCGGTGTTTCAGTTAAAATGGCGGATTGCACAATTTTATACTTTTATTTCATTGAAAATCTAATTAATCTTAATGTGTATATTAAAACTGGATCATTTTTTAGAATCCTTTCAAAATTTATTGTTTTCTTCTCTAAAATCACTTATTTCCATGATGGACCCTGCAATGGGATACGTCCTCCAGAAAGGTCGTAAAAACATGGCATAATACCCCAGAAGACACAAACCGGAAAAGGGCGATTGACTATTCGAGAGCTTGCCGAAGAACTGAACATCTCGTGCGGTTCCATGCAAAGCACTTTAACTGATAATTTGCAAATGAGACGAGTTTTTGGCCGAAAAAAAGTCCTTTCTGTCCACATACGCCTTACTCCCCGGATTTAGCAGCATGCGACTTCTCGGTCTTACCAAAAATAAAAACGTTACTGAATGGACAGTGCTTCGACACCATTCCCGATATTGAGAATGTCACGACGGAGCGGCTGAGGGCCCTTCCGAAAAAAGCCTTCCAAAAATTCCTTCTAGTCATGGAACCACCGTTGCGATAAGTGCATCGCTAGCCATAGAGAGTACTTTGAAGGAGATAAAGTCAAATTTGTCATAAACTTATTTCATTGTTTTTAATTAAATTGTATTTTTTGACCACACTCCGTATTACGTTAAGGCCCGAATTCAGAAACAATACTAAGATGTTTTTAAGGTTAATAATCCTATTTTGAATATTTTTCCACTTAACATTCCAAATGACCCATAATAATCAACACCTCGAACCCCCCCCTCCCCTCACCAACCCCCTCAACCGCCCCTTCACCGTAACATATTTGCTTGTTTCAACTTTTAAGATTAGTACACAATAATCCTGATGAAGAGAACATTGTTCTCGAAACATGTAGATTTTTTAATCTAATATAGTGGTGAAAACAAAGTTATTTGTGTTTTATTTTAATAATAATGTCACCACAAAGTTCAAGCCTTCATACAGAAGAAGAAAAAATATTCTTCGAACAGTTAAAGTATGCCTTAAAAGAGTAATTTTCAATACTTAAACCTTTGGATCATCTAAGTATTAACTCTAAATTCGGGCCTAATATTCTTTATTATTTTTGTTTTTAAAAAATTAAGTATTCCAAATGGTGTTGAAGGGTTACACTACCCCGAGAGCCTGAAATGTAGATAGAAATTAGGTAATTGTTTACACGGTTATGAATTTTTTTTTTTGGTGGCACTTATTGAAATTTTAAATTTAATTAAAGAATGAAGCAACAACATTCCCTGGTGTACCTACGTTTGTCTGATAAATATTTAAATTAAATTAAATATTTAAAACGCGGCGTACGATTTTTTAGTGTGATAAGCTATTTTTAATAACAATCGTTAAAAAAAATTTGCTAAAAAACTGCTACCAATTTTACAACAACAAAAAAAGTTTTTTTTCAGAGCAAATATGCTAAATTTTAGATTTTTTAAATAATATATACCAACGTCCTGATTTGGGCGTTAACATCGTAACTATCTTTGTTGGACATAGTAATAACATAACAAAAAATGACATAATATTAACTATGTACATACAAAAAGTCACAAGAAAATATAGTAAGTAATATGTAGAAATTAGTTAGAAAGAAAGTAGTAAGAAATAAAAGAAAATACAATATGTAAACAGTAGATACAAGGAGTAAATTGATTAAAAAATAAAAAATAAATGTATGAATACAACAATATTATAATTCTTATAATAAGGGAGAATGATCCCTAAAAACTCATGAATGAGAATGGACATGACGCGGTCATTATTTTTTTCAAAATTTTCAATAAAATAATAGTTAAATATGTACCTTAATAAGTGCCAATAAAAAAATATAAATATTTAATCACCTTCTTGTATAAAATCTTCAAATTACTACGAACGTTAATTTTAGGATCCCAGAGTGTATTAAGTATTGTATAGTTTCGGAATAAATCATGTGCGTAACAGAGCTAGTCCACAATACTTTACAGGTGGATTCCCGCCTTGATTATTAGTCGGAAATGTTCAAGCAACTATGACCTAATGTCAATAGTTAAGGAGATATGCGACATCAAAGTGTGCATTTTTTTCAATATTTCTGACTTATTTTTTGCAAAACTTTGAAGTATCATTACAGTAACTTATATATAATACATTCGTTTCAATAAAAGTTAAATATGTGTAATAATAAAAACCCTGAAAAATTCGAATTAGAATGTTTTCCATTTGGGATTGAAGGTTTTTATCATTTATTTGACTCGTATTAAAGGAAATGAATTTTTCTTAATCGATATAAGTTACTGTAATGATAGTTTAAAGTTTTGCAAAAAATAAGTCGGATATATTGAAAAAAAATTGCAAACTTTGATGTCGCATATCTCCTTAACTATTGATTTTAGGTCATTTGTGCTTGAACATTTTCGACTCATAATCAAGGCAGGAATCCACCTGTAAAGTATTGTGGACTAGCTCAGTTACACCCTGTATATATGCGCCGGTAAAAAGTTGTCGCTCTCGGATAAATCATCTAAGTGGATGGTTGCCACACACGCCACTACCAGAGAGTACGTTTCCATCTATCAAAGTGAGTGTTATTTTGGTAGTGGTTTACCCTATATTACGTAATTTATGACGTGACTCCGACGGCGCTAAATTGCACACATTACATAAATAAACAAATCAGTCAAAATAAAGCTGTTCTGGTGGCGTCTTTGAGGATTCCAATACTTTGAAGAAACACACTTGACAAAGTGTTCAGCTATCAAAAAAACTGATCATGAATTTATTTGTTTATTTGTTTAGGAATCTTAAGGGTAACGTCTGGCGTAGGGAGCAAAATTTGACAATTTTTACTCCCTTTATATTAACTCGTGGCGTCTGCTTGCTTGCCGTCAACAAAAACTTTGGATCGATTTTTGACCCTTTTCCCGTGATCCAATCGAGCTGAAACTTGTCAAGTAGACTCGTGGCGACGATCAAGAAGATCTATCAAATTTTCGTTAAAAAAATTAATAATTATAGTATAATTTCGGATTTTTAGAAATTTTATTGTTTTTTTTCAAATTGGGATCATTAGAAAAGTTTGATTACGGCGGCCCGATAACGTCGCGGAATATTTTCTAAATTTGAATTACTCCGTCGATATACATAATAGGTACTTCACTACGAATGTCGAAAATCTAAATTGACTGACAAATGTTTTTAAAATTCAATTTTCAAAGCGTCTTATCAAAGCTCAAAACATCTGATATTTTAGAAATATATTAAATTACTGTAAGTTTAGTTTTATTTTATATGTTTTAATTCGTCTTTAATTGTTGTTATATTTTACAAAGAAAGGGTATATAATAAAAACTTTGTTTTTATGGGTTACTTTTTTCTCATACCTTCTCTTGCGTTTTTATCGCATTTTTGTTTGGAAATATATTACTTTCAAATGTATTCATCAGGTTCCATATATTTTAAATATGGATATCATGTTAAAGTGACACAAACGAAATTATTTAATTAATTAATAAATAATCAAGCTTACGATGTTTTAAAAATTATGAAAATTGCTCCAATTCGTGGACCTTTTATGACGAAATTGCGTCATGAGATATGTTTTTTTTTTAATAAATTAAAAGAAAGGGCATTATTGTTTTAAAATTAATATAATAAAAATTAAAAACTTATTCCTAACTTCAGATTTCGGCTTTTTAATCAATGCACTGCGTATTATGTCAAGTACGTTGCATCTTTATTAAAGGGCGATTCCGCTAGAGACGATTCTCGACATCAATTTTTATATCACAGTATTAGTTACGTTTTTTGTTGCTTATACAAAGAAAAACATCTAAATTTAATAAAAAAACTTTTTTTTTGTACCTAAGTTAATGTTTAAATTTTTGACACGCTTAGAAACATTGACATTCGAAGTTTTGTTGTAATCTGAAAATCGGTGCCTGGCTACACTAGCGCAAAACAGCTGTTACTGTGAGTTGGAGGTTATATTTTACCGGCTAATTTTATAGTGATAATATTCCTTTACTCATTTCCGCCAAAACATGTAAGCACTTGTTATTAGTTTTTTAACATTCTTGACTACAGGAAGCTATTGTTAGCCTGTTGCACCCGCGATACAAAAGTTTTAAAAGTTTGGTTTTCTCACAGAAATAAAACGCTAACGTTTTGAAACTTCGTAAAAGTGAGAAGAAATCAACGTTAAACTTAAATCAATCGTAATTAAGAATATATTGTAAGTTGAATTAAAATAAACGTTAATTCAAATTGGTTGCACCCGCGATCGCGATATTTGAATCGTGTGTGCAAAATTTTTGATTTCTAACATTATGGTGTCCTTATTGATTAATTAAGCCTTGGATGATAATATATGCTGTGTGTAATTAGTGATTTATATTTAATAGATATTTTTGTTTCTATTTCGATCTTTTTTATAGAAAGATCGGCTAAAATGAAAGAACAACATCGGAAAAAGACTGCTTATAGGATAAAACTGAAAGAAAATGCCGAACTACATGGAGACCATCTCCATTAAGAATGGGCTCGTAATTCTAAGTGAAGAGAAGTAATGAAAAAAAAAATATGATGAGATGAAGATTCGAAAGTACTTGCCAGAATCAGATCAAAAGAAAGAATGGGGGTGACTAGAAAGCGTCATAACAAATTCAAATAACAGGCGCTAGATACAGCAATCCTCGCATGTTGGGAAAAGCAGTGCCAAAGGCATAGAAGATGACAATGGCACAGAAGTACAAAAATGTTGAATGCCCTAAAATTAGAAACAGTAAATCAAAGAATAAAGTATAATGTGTTGCTGCAAATATTTAAAATTAAACACAGATAAGTGTACCCAAATACTTTGATAACAGAATGATGCTTAGAAGGATTTTCATTCGTACAATATAAGAGGAGGCGACAGCATAAGACTTCAGAAGAAAAATAAAAACACTTCACAAAATTGTCTTATGTCTTAAAATCTTCGATAGCCTGACAAAAGCAATACAAAATACAGTAAATAAAAAGAGGTTTAAACAGGAGTGATATAAAAACTTTTAAATGACTAGATTATGGAATGCAATATATTTGAATGAAATCATGTATTAGCCCTCATGTATGGAACTAAATAATTAAAATAAATAAAATGAAGCGTAATATGTCTGCTAGTCCCACCAAAGTAGTGGAAGTTGTAAAAAGAATAGCAACTGTATTCCAAGTTGCTGTATCTGACTCTGAAATAACTCCGCTATAGCAATGCCTCAGAAACTGACGAATGAAGTCAAAAAACAGATTTTTATGATAAGGATGATGTAGGCAGACGAATGCCTGGGATGAAAGATAGACGTTAGAGTACAATTTCTGAAGACAATAACGATAAACGCTTTCTTGAAATTGTGAATAACATAGTAGGCATTCAATTCGAAGACATTGTTGCAATATTGAAAGCGCCAGAGAAGAAAATTGAAGGCAATAATATATTAATATTTTTCGGCGAATTTTCGATAAATTTTCGGCCAATATTGACGTAATTGAAAAGAAATAATTTACTTAAGTGACAAAAAAGAAAACTTATTAGTAATATACATTATTTTGATCTTTTATTTAATTCATTTATGTGCTTATTATGACGTTTATACTCACTGAAGTTAGACGTGTTGCACCCGCGATAATTTGGCGATTGCTTTAAAAGTGAATAATTCGTTGCTTATTTTTGTTTTCTATAACTTTTTTAATTACTTCGGTTGCTAGATTTATCTTTTTTCAAAATATGAAAGTATATTATAATAAATGTTTCACAATTAACAGACTTTTGTGTTTCTGTACTATAATCTGGAAAGATGGGGTCGATTTTGTTGCACCCGCGATAGCACTTTAAATCTTCCCCGTGACTATATAAATATATTATTTTAATTCTTACAAACAATTTAAGAGAGAACAGGTTAAAATGTAGCCCTTCAAAGAATAATATCATGAAAAATGTTTTTTATTTTATTAGTAAGAAGCTTTAAATGCGTCTAAATGTTGCACCCGTGGTAATGGAATCGCCCTAAATATCTTAAATTACGAATATCGGCAACGATTTTGATCATTCTCTTTTTATTTTAAAATTATAATGTTTTGTCCTTTTGATTATTGAAGTAAAAAAGTTGTCGACCATGTAAAAAGAGATTAAAAAACTACACAAAAAATAAAATATTTTTAAAAAACAATGTTTTTTAAAACATAAATTGTAAGTAAAAAAACTGACGGATTTTTTTTATTAATCTAGGATAATCATTTAATAATATTATTGAAAAAAAATACATCTGACAAAAAATAAAATTCATAAAATAATTTATTTAAATATATTTATTTAGTTTGTGTCATTTTAACAAGATATCCTTATATAAAATATATGGAACCTAACGAATAACTTTGAAAATGATATATTTCAGTACAAAAATGTGAAAACAGGCGCAAGAGAAGATATGAGAAAAAAAATTGATAATTGCTCACTTTGCAGGACGATCGCCTTAACGATTAAATCACAAAGTTTAATCACTTTATAGACTAAAGTGCAAACCATCTAATACAATTTGACTGATATCACTTTATTTAAGATAAATCTCACTATTTATAATATTTCTCATTAATGTACCTACATAAGTCAGGTACATTAATGAGAAGCTTAACTCCTTGACTTAGAGGAAGACTTCCTCGTGTGTTGTCTCCAGCTCGCTGGACCGACGATATCTAAAACACAGTAAGAAGCTAAGGCTTTACGAAAACTCGCAGAACTTAATAATAATATTTATTAAAATTTAATTTATTTTCATTGATTCATTAAATTCATTGAAAATAAACAGCAAGAGGCAACTGAATGCGCGAGACGAAGTTAGCTAAGATGGTTGACATTTGAAGGCAGCTTATTAAAAAAATGAGAACCGAACGAGGAGCGTGTTTTGTTTATATTAGGTCCTTACATATGAAATTGGCGTTTTGCCGTACTGGCAAATTTGATCTCAAATATCTTCTCTTTGGTTAGGAATTCTAAATCCAAATTTATACAGCTATTTACTCATGTATTTGTGTTTTGAAAATTATAATTCATTTGTTTTTTCCTCAATTGTTTTTTTCTTTGCGTCACTCAGTTTACAAAATGAAAAACTTGAAATATCGCGTTATTTACGAGTACGAGTTCCACCGTGGCACCAGTGCTGCAGAAACGGCTCGAAGGATTAATGATGTGTTTTGGCGACGGTGCCGCAAAAGAAAACACAGTGCGTTTTTGGTTCCAACGTTTTCGTTCTGGACCTTTTTTGGAAATTTCGACCTGCAGAACAAGCCCCGTGGACGGCCGGAGACCAAAGTTGATAATGAAGAATTGAAGGCTATTGTGGAAGCGGATCCATCGCAAACCACATCCGAGTTAGCTGCAGGCTGCGGTGTTAGTGATAAAACTGTTTTAATCCACTTGAAGCAAATTGGTAAGGTGAAAAAGCTTGAAAGGTGGGTACCTCACGAATTGAGTGAAGCAAATCAACAAACGCGCGTTGACTGCTGCGTTGCATTACTCAACCGGCACAATAATGAAGGGATTTTAAATCGAATCATTACCTGTGATGAAAAGTGGATCCTGTACGATAATCGGAAGCGCTCATCGCAATGGCTGAACCCTGCCGAACCAGCCAAACCATGCCCCAAGCGAAAATTGACTCCAAAAAATTACTTGTGAGCGTTTGGTGGACTAGTGCTGGTGTCGTTCACTACAGCTTTCTTAAATCTGGCCAGACGATTACGGCAGATGTCTATTGTCAGCAACTGCAAACCATGATGGAAAAGCTAGTTGCTAAACAACCGAGGCTGTTTAATCGCTCTAGGCCACTGCTGCTTCATGATAACGCTAGACCACACACTGCACAACAGACGGCTACCAAATTAGAGGAGCTTCAATTGGAATGTCTAAGACATCCACCGTACTCTCCGGACCTTGCCCCAACAGATTACCATTTTTTTCGAAATTTGGATAACTTCTTGCAAAGGAAAAAATTCAACTCCGATGGGGCAGTCCAAACCGCCTTCAAAGATTTTATTGATTCCCGTCCGAATGGTTTTTTTTAGTAAAGGGATCGATGAACTACCGATGAGATGGCAAAAGTGCATAGATAGCAATGGTACATACTTTGATTAAATAAATATATTATAATAAAAAAAAATCGGCTTTATGTTCCTCCCATACTAAACGCCAATTTCATATGTAAGGACCTAATATATAAATAAACAAAACACGCTCTTCGTTCGGTTCTCATTTTTTTTAACTTCCGCGGATAGGTAAGATGATATAAGAAAATGTTTCTTCTGTAGTTGGCTCCAAACTATACCACTGTTTTTCAGACCTGTCAGTCGCGCATTCCTTCGATGCATTTAATGTCCCGAGACAAAAATATCCGCGGATTATTGGAATAACGCGAACTAGAATAGTAATTTAATGGTCCGGTAACCGAAAGCGTTTCATTATACAATGGTCGCTTTCGTCGGATTCCTCGAGGTATTGTTAGCCCCGCGCGAGTGCAGGCGGGAGCTGCCCTCCACCTGCGACACCTCGGCGATCCTCCGCCACCTTTCGCGCTTCCTCCTGCGCCGTCAAAATAACAAGTAGAACAGCTATTAATACCGCGTGTGTAAAACTTTTAACACGGGCGGCGGCGGCGGGCGGCGGAGGGCGCGGGCGGCGGTGAGCGGCAGGCAGGGCGGGCGGCGCGGTGGGCGGCAGTCGCAGCGGCGCGCGCGCGAGCACCGGCCGCCCGAGACACGCGAGAGACGGAGGAGACCCGACGCGCTCCGTTCCGCGGAATATGCGCCAGTGCCGGTGACGCTCGCCGAGTTGTCGCGCCGGAGTATGTAGCGAGGAGCCGCGGTGCGCAGCGCAGCCGAGACCGGTCCGGGCCCATGAGCCGCGGCGCCCGGCCGCGCGCGTCATCAGGCAGGCGGAGGCACGGGGCCCCGCGGCATGGCGGACGGCGCCAGGGGGGCGCCTAGCGGGGACAGGGAGCCCCGGCGCCGGCGCCCCAGCGGCGACAGGAGGCTCAGCGAGGACCCCGACATGGGCAAGGCCCGCCGCCCCCGCAAGCCCACTAAGGAGCGATGGCTCCTCACCCGCAAGACCTGGAAGTACATGGCGGACGCGGGCCGCCGCCTCATCCCCGAGGGCGCGCTCAACCGCCCCGAGGACGTGCCCAAGATAGAGGCCTACTTCCAGGAGGTCTGCCAGAGGGAGCCCAAGTTCCTGCTGTGGCGGAAGAGCTCCTACCCGGGAGCCGTGGGCTTCAGGCCGCACCGGCGGAGAACGAGGACCAAGGGCGGCTCCTGCAGGCAGGCCAGCTCCGCCGACGAGGCGGAGGAAGCCACGCCCCCTAGAAAGCAAGTCGGCAATCTCGTCATAACTCAGACGTCCGGCGGGAGGTTCGACATAAGTAAACTGAAGAAAGACTTTCTCGAAGCTTCCTCTTCCAAAGACCCCAACGCGGCTCTGAAAAGTTCCGTCCCCGTCGAAGACCCCGAT